>CAUYQU010013585.1:0-84915 GCA_963574635.1 Cheracebus regulus | reverse complement strand
AGCATGAGACTGTCTCAAAAAAATAAAGAAAGAAAGAAACTGGTGAGCAAATGGTGGGTGTTGGCCATGTTCCTCCCCTCAGTCCACCCTCCACGTGCCCACTTCTTTCCTACATGTGATTTTTTTTTTTTTTTTTTTTTTGCGATGGAGTCTGGCTGTGTCGCCCAGGCTGGAGTACAATGATGCAATCTCGGTTCACTGCAACCTCCACCTCCCGGGTTCAAGCAATTCTCCTGCCTCGGCCTCCTGAGTAGCTGGGATTGCAGACACCCGTCACCACACCCAGCTAATTTTTGTATTTTTAGTAGAGACGGGGTTTCACCATGTTAGTGAGGCTGACCTGCGAATGAGTTTTAAACGCTCCCACCCACTATCTATAGCTGTGTTCTTTACAACAGAAAATGTTTTCCTCCTCCCAGAAGAGAGATGAACAAAGTCAATGGCAGCGCCTGCCTCCCAGCTCTGAGCCCAGGCCCTGGGTGTTATTCCCACCGCCCTCCATCAGATCCACAAACGCGTCCTCTTTGAATGGTACTTCTAGTACTTTCTCGGGATGCTGTCACAGAAATGGGCTTAACTTCTCGGTCCTGGAGTCCAGAAGTCCAAAATCATGGCGTCACAGGGCCGGTTCCTCCTGAGGCCTCTCTCCTTGGTTTGCAGACAGCTGCCTTCTCCCTGTGCCCTCACAGGGTGGTCCCTCTGTGCATGTCTGTGTCCTCACCTCCTCTTAAAAGGACTCCAGTCAGAGATAATGAAGTTAAGATGAGGTCACTCCAAATATGGCTACCTTCCAAGGTACAAGGTGTTGTGGGGGAGACCCAGTTCAGGCCACAACAGTACCCTTTGGTGAAATGAGGGTCACTCTCCAGACACACAAGTTACAATAGAAAGGAAAAGAAATCACAATGATTTCTTTTTAATTCCCACTTGGAGAAGGGAAGAACAAAACAGACATAGTCTATGCCGGCCAGGAGACCAGCAGTGCAAGGGGGTTCTCGTCCATTCCAGCCCACCAGTGTGGTGGCCGGAGTCCAAGACGGCCCCAGTGACGCTGCCACACCCTCGTCTCATCACCTCCCTGTGTGTATGAGCTGCACCAAGTGGCTTGCTTCCTTTTTTTCTTTCCCTTTTTTTTTTGTGCAGGGGGAGACACAGTCTTCCTCTGTCGCCCAGACTGGAGTACAATGGCACGATCTTGGCTCACCACAACCTCCACCTCCCGGGTTCAAGGGATTCTCCTGCCTCAGCCTTCTAAGTACGTGGAATTACAGGTGCCTGCCACCACGCCTGGCTAATTTTTTGTATTTTTAGTAGAGATGAGGTTTCACTGTTTTAGCCAGGACGGTCTCTGTCTCCTGACCTCCTGATCCGCCCACCTTGGCCTCCCAAAGTGCTGGGATTACAGGTGTGAGCCACCGCACCCAGCAAGTGGCTTGCTTCTAACCAGTGAGCACACAAAGCTAATTAGGCTGCACGGCCCTGTCTTGCTAGCAGACTCTCTCCCTTGCTGGCTTCAATGAAGCCAGCCGCCATGTTGTGGGCTGCCATATTGGAGAGGCCCACATGACAAGCAATTGAAGTCAGGCTTTGGCCAACAGCCAGCAACTAAGGGAGTCTGCTAGTCTGGTAGCTGGCAAAGAACTGAATCCTGTCAACAACCACGGGAGCTTGAAAGCCGATTCTTCTCGGAGGGAGCCTTCAGATAAGACACCTGCGGGGACCACTCCTGATGTCACATGTCCAAAGGTCTGGGGAAGCAGAGCCGAGCTGCCTCCTGACACACATGGCCCAAGGCAGAAAGTGGGGCTTTGCCAACCTCATGGTGTCATCCCACCAGGACCCAGTCAATTGCACATGTAAAGGCAGGTATTTGCGACACGCCTATTTGTCTCTTTTGGGTATTAGTTTCTCCACTGGTCAGGAATCTTTGTTGCAAGTAACAGAAACCCCACTGAAACATAGACACACACACACACACACACACACACACACACACACAGAGAATGGACTGGCTCTTATTACCAAAAAGTCCAGGTGACGATGGGCTTCAAGAAAAGCTAGATTCAGGTGCCTGGATCTGGGGACTCTGTCAATCAACTAGCAATTAGTCAAGAAGTATGAGCATCTCTATGTGCCAGGCAATGTTCTAGGCACAGAAGGCACAAAAATGTGAGAACGGCCACCTTCTGGAAGCGTATGTCCTTCTAAGCAGCCTGTCTCTGTCTCTTGGGCCCAGTCTCAGGCAGGATCTCACCTCCTGGGGAAGGGACAGTCACCATAGCTCCAGCACAGCAAATGCAGGATAAAGAGCCCAGGGAAGTCCTCGCTGTCACTGTAGAGTCAGCACAGCCCACGCCCTGAAGACTGTCCCCAAGTCAGTTGCCTAGAGTCACTTGCGTGATCAGCCTCGACATCTGGGCCCCCGCTTTTTTTCTCTCCTCATGCACATTTGCTCAAAGCAGATGCCCAGCGTCTCCCTGGCCTCTGCCTCTTTCCACTGCAGGGCGGGGCAGTGAGAATGAACACCATGCAGGCTCGGGGACCCTCCTAGAGACTCAGCCATCTGATGCTCCGCCCGTAAGGCCCACCGAGCACCTGCTCCGGGCCAGCACCTCACAGGCCAGGTGACACGGGTAAGACACCGGTCTCCATCCTGCCCGCAAGGGGATTGCCACATCCGGACTCTTCACTCGCCAGGCAGGAAGGGGCCTCGGCCAGTGTGGGGAAAGGCCCGCCCTGCTGCTGGCCTGTGTGGCATGTGCGTCTTCTTTCCAGGCCTGAGGGATTACGGGCATTTTGGCGAGGACTTTGAGGCTCAGAGAGATCACCCGAACTGCGCGGTTCCCAGCTCCCAAGCGGTGGAACTCAGACTGGAAATGGGAGCCGGGGCTCCGGGCCAGCTCGCCTTCCTCCCAACCCTCCCAGGCAGCATCCTTAGTGAGTCCATTAGCCAGAGCGTCTCCCCAGGCAGGAATTGGGGGTGGCTGTAATAGCCTTTCCCAGCCCACAAGAACCCCCATTCCATCCATAGCCTCACCTGAGAGCCCCACAGTGGGTCTCGCTAATGCTGTGAGGTCTCCTCAGCCGTCCCAGGTGGCCGTCAGGAAGGGACGCAGGTCTCTCCTTGCAGGAGCCGGCCTCGTCCTCCATTTCACTGCAGCCCAGCTATCTCCGGGGGGGCTGGGGGCACCGTGCCAGGCCAGGCCCATTAGCCTTGAGCTGGCTCTTCTTGGCCAGCACCGCGGCACCCACATGCAGAGGCCCCGATGGGCCGGGCAGGCACCCACCCTGTATTTATACGTCAGCCTCCCCTTCCCACTGCTCAGAGGGAACCAGCGAAGATCATCAGGGGATCCTGGGGACTGGCTCCTGCAAGGCTGCGGCAGCACTGCCCAGTGGGAGAGAACAGGGGGCTCAGGCCACCGCCGGGACAGGGCGAGGGGCTCCGGGGCCTGGGCTGAGGTGGCTGCTGAGGCCTCCAGCACGGGAGTGGGCAGGCGCCAGCCACCTTCCCCGAGGGACCGCGCGCTACGTCCAGGACAGGTGAGAGGCCTGTTTTTTCACGATCTGGGTGGAGGCCAGAGAACTTGGTGGACAGAAGCAGTGCTTTGCATCCCGTTAGACCTGGGGAGTCCCTGCTCTGCCAGGGTAGCCGGGTAGCCCAGCAAGCGTCTCCGCTTCTCTGAGCCAAGAAAGCAGGGATAATGAAACCCACCTCGCACACATGCAAAGCACTGATGAGTTCATGTCACCAATCCTGGGACCTGCCACCTTAGGGTGACTGCAGAGCAGCGAGAAGCATCGGGCAAGCTAAATTGAAGAAGACACAGTTTGTTTTTGAGAAAACAAGCTTATGAGGCAACCAGTCCCTATATTTTCATTTATGCAAAAAACATATATTTATAGGTAAATACACAGAAACAAAAATCTTCAAGGATTTGGAGTGATACCCAGGGGTGAAGGCAAGGAAAAACCTTACTTCTTTAGCACTGGAACCTTTCAAAATAAGACTGGATTTGCGTCTTGTCTGTGTCTTTTTTTTTTTTTGAAGGAGTTTCGCTCTTGTTGTCCAGGCTGGGGTGCAATGGCATGATATCAGCTCACTGCAACCTCTGCCTCCTGGGTTCAAGCGATTCTCCTGCCTCAACCTCCCGAGTAGCTGGGAGAAGCTGGGATTACTCGGAGGCCGGGCTCCACACCATTAGAGTGGGGGATCTCCAGCAAGCTAGAGAGGGATCCGGCAGCCGGTGCCCAAGCCCGCCTTGGAAGGGCCTGACCCCAGGGCGCAGCCATGTGCATGCCCGCTTCTCCTGCAGCTGGCACCCCGCTCCCTCACCTGGCTCCCCACAACTCTCCTTCCCACCCAGGTCCCTCGGCCCCTACCCTCAGAGTCTTGCACCTTGTTAGTTGTGTCCTGAGCTGTAGGGTGGGATTGCATTTAACTGCATGCTTCCCATTCTTAAGTGTGAGTTCTGTGCAGACCCATGGCCATTGTGGTCATCAACATATACATGCTCTGTGTGTGTGTACATGGGTATACATATATGTCTGTGTTTACTGTATATATGTGCACGTATATGTGCTGTGTAGAGCTGTGTTCTATGTGTAGATATATGTGTGACATATGTATATATGAATACATGCTATGTGTGTGATATGTATATACGTATATGTGCCTGTGTGTGTACACCATTATATATGTAAATGTGTTTATATATATATTGAGTGTATGTATCTGGCATATAGTATGAGTTTGGTAAAAGTTTAAATCTGTTTAGAACCTAAGGGGATATTTCCAATTATAGTGACCTGTGGAGATTGATAACTCTGGGACACAGTACGGTGCTCCCACTGTGGAGATCAAAAAATGTTAGAGGAAACATAATCCTCCTCCTGCCCCCACCCCAGTAAAATACTGAGCAGAAAGATGACAGACAGGAAGGGAAATCTCCAAGTGCCACAGACGAATCTACAATCAGAGCTGACGCCAATGGCCCAGGGTGCACCAGATGAGACACAGGCTCCCAGGGCGAGGGGGAGGAGGGCGAGGGGTTAGGAGGTGGTCTTCGAGTGACATAAAGTGGGGGAGGGAGTGTGAACAGAGGAATCCACATGAGGCCAGGGCCTGGGGAGCTGCCCACTGTTAGGAGCTCCACCCCCCCGTAACTGGGTGTGTTGATAAGTAGGTGTGTGGGTGTGTGGATGTGTGCATGTGTGGATGTGTGGGTGTGTGGATGTATACGTGTGTGGGTGTGCGGGTGTGTGGGTGTGGCAATGTGCAGGTGTGTGGTGTGCGGGTGTGTGGGTGTGTGATGTGTGGGCTTGTGGGTGTGTGGATGTGGGGATGTGTGGGTGTGCGGATGTGTGGGTGTGTGGGTGTTGGGTGTGTGGGTGCAGCGATGTGCAGGTGTGCCGATGTGTGGCTGTGTGGGTGTGTGCATGTGCAGGTGTGTGGGTGTGTGGGTGTTGGGTGTGTGGATGTGTGGGTGTGCGGGTAATCAGGCCCTCATTTGAGTAAAGACAGTCCCAGCTTTGAACAGGTGTACAATCTGAATTTACTACCACTGGCATGATGCCAAATCTCCTAGCCAAGAAATCCATCAAAAACCTGGTCCTGGATCTGTGAAATCCTTTGGAATATTCACAGAAGCCAATGCCAAATGCTTGGGTAGCAAAACCTTTATGACAGCGTGGGGCTCCCACAAGAGAAAGTAATGACATCCCTGTAGAAGGCAACCAGTAACTGCAAACATTGACATCACCAAATAGACTTTATGGTTTAAAAAAAAAAAAGCTCAGTGTGGTGGCTCACGCCTGGAATCCCAGCACTTTGGGAGGCTGAGGTGGGCAGATCAGTTGAGGTCAGGAGTTCGAGACCAGCCTGGCCAACATGGTGAAACCCCATCTCTACTAAAAATACAGATTAGCCGAGCATGGTGGTGCATGCCTGTAATCCCAGCTATTCAGGAGGCTGAGGCAGGAGAATCGCTTGAACCCAGGAGGTGAAGTTTGCAGTGAGCCAAGATCGTGGTCACTGCACTGCAGCCTGGGCAACAGAGTGAAACTCTGTCTCAAAAAAAAAAAAAAAAGCAGTAAAGATGAAGAGAACCACCACATAAAGGACACAATTCCCCAGGGTCATCAAATAATCTTGGATTTGTAGTCATTTAACAAAATTTCAAAATGTAAGTGGAAGACAAAATGACAAGACTTCAGTCATAACGGGTTGATGTTTATAGCAGACAAGAAATTAATAAAGCTGCAGATAATTTAAATAACATAATTTTTAAAACATAGCCAAATGGATATAGAAAGAAAATAAAAATTAACCATCTACTAGGCTTCAAAATGCATCTCAACAAATATCAAAACACTGACCTTCTTGCAATGCAAACATTAACAACAAAAAGATAGCTAGAGTCATGCATTATAAAATATATTTCTAAATAACTTATGGATATTAAGTTTCATATTTACAGTAGTTTAGAATTAAAAGACATTTAGACAACAATAAAATCACTTGATATCAAACCTTATGAAATATCTAAAAAATTACTTAGTGGTAATTTATAGCCCTAAATACCTGTTAGCAAAAGAAGGTGGTTTAAAAATTAATTACCTAAGCATTCAACACAGGAAGCTGAAAAAGAATCACAGGGTAAATCCAAAGAAAATGGAAAAAATAAAAGCATACATTAAGGAAATGCGAAGCAAAGAAACAGTGGAGATGATTTTATTTTGTAATAGCTCTCAACAAACAACCCTCTGGCAAAGTGATCAAGAAAAAAATAAGAGTGAAGTCACCATAAAGCCTGGCAGACAGAAGCGAGGTTGTAAAAATTATACATGAATATAAGGAACTACAGTGAATCTTGTACTGATAACTGTGAAACCAGAAAGCAAGAACAATTTTTAGAAAAAAATAATACTGCCTGCTGCAACTCAATAAGAAGTTAAATGCCTGAGTAGGTCTAAAACATTAAATACATTGGATTTGAGGTTCTTTTGAAAGCCATGCACATGCACTCACACTTACATAAAAATTACCAGACCAGATGGTTTTGCCTTCTGCCAAACCTTCAAAGAAAGATAATCCTTACATGACACAAATTGTTCTGGAAGATAGAGAAAATGGGTAATGTCTCCAACTCATTTCACAAAGCCAGTATGACCTTTTATCGCTGAAATACAAAACAGGCAAGGATATTACCAGAAGGGAAAATTATGGCCCAGTTACAGTTGTAAACATGGATGAAAACGTTCTAAGTAAAATCAGAGCAGAAAAACCTCAGAACTAATTAAATGGTTTATCTTAGAAATAGAAGTCTGAATAAATGCCAGAAAATCTATCAATATATATTCACCACATAAATAGAGAGAAAAAAAAGAAAATGATTATCTCAGTAGATGCAGAAAAAGGGTTTATGACAAATTTCATCATGCATTTGTGATAAAAAAAAAAAAACTCTCAGAAAACTAGGAAGGAAAGCTTCTCACTTTGATAAAAGATAATACCAAACACTGAGAGTAAATATCATATCTAATGGAGAAACTTGAGACACCTGCTCTTTAAAGTTAGGCAGAAGATGGCCGGGCGCGGTGACTCATGCCTGTAATCCCAGCACTTTGGAAGGCGGAGGCAGGTGGATTGTGAGGTCAGGAGTTCAAGACCAGCCTGACCAGTATGGTGAAATGCCATCTCTACTAAAAGTACAAAAATTAGCTGGGCATGGTGGTATATGCCTGTAATTCCAGTTACTCAGGAGGTTGAGGCAGAGAATTGCTTGAATCCAGGAGGTGGAGTTTGCAGTGAGCCACGATTGCCACTGCACTCCAGCTTGGGCAGCAGAATGAGACTCTGTCTAAAAAAAAAAGAAAAGAAAATGCTCAAAGACTTCAAAGAAAACATGAACACAATGAGAAGAAAAATCTGATAAGAACCAAATGCAACCTCTAGAGCTGAAAACATGGTGTGTGAAACAAAAAAAATTAACTGAATGGAATTAAGAACAAGATTACACACTGCAGAAGAAAAGATTAGACAACTTGAAAGCATGGCAATAGAAACTATTTAAAATGAAGCATAGATTTAAAAAATACACAGAGCTTTAGTAATCTGTGAGACAATATCAAGCAATATAACATGTGTCTAATACAAATTCCAAGAAAGGGGACAGAAAATATTTAAAGAAAATGGCCCAAATTTTCCAGACTCATAATGAAATTATAAAATAAAAATTATCAACCCTCAGATCCAAGAAGCTCAATGAATATAATGAACATCAAAAAAAAAAGCTATACAAAAGATTATCATATCTACACTTTAAAAAATCAATTAGATAAAAAGAAGACTTAAAAACAGCCAGAGATGGTCAGGCACAGTGGTTCATGCCTCTAATCACAGCACTTTGGGAGGGTGAGGTAGGTGTATTGCTTGAGCTCATGAGTTTCAGACCAGCCTGGGCAACATGGCGAAATCCCATCTCTACAAAAAATACAAAAATTATCCAGGCATGGTGGCATGCACCTGTAGTCCCAGCTACTTGGGAGGCTGAGGAGGATGGCTTGAGCCCAGGAGATGAAGATTGCAGTGAGTCGAAATCACACCACTGCATTCCAGCTTGGGTGACAGAACCAGACCCTGTCTCAAAGAAAAAAAAAAAAAATAGGAGAGAGAGAGAGAAAAAAAAAAGGATGAGAATTATCACAAACTTCTTTTCAGAAGTTATGCAAGACAAAAGACCACAGAATGGCATCTTTAACATTTTAAAAGAAAAATTTTAAATGGACTTCATCAAAAGTAAAAACTTTTGTGTCTCAAAGGATACCATCAAGAGAGTGAAAAGGCAACCTACAGAGTGGGAGAAAATATTTGCAAATTATATCTTATAAGAGTTTAATATATACAATTTTTATTTTTAAAAAACATTAACAGTTCAACAATAAAAAGACAATCAAATTTTAAAGGAGAAAATGATCATAATAGATATTTCCTCAAAGATATGCAAATGACCGATAAGCATGTGAAAAATGTTCAACATCATTAGTCATTAGGAAAATGCAAATCAAAACCACAATGAGACACCAATTCACACACCCACAAGGATGGCTATAATAATAAAAAAAATATGACACCATGTGTTAATGGGAATTTAATAAATCAACAGGGAAAGGATAGACTGTTTAGGAGATAGTGTTAGGAAATCTGACCCATAATATGGAGGAAAAATCAAGCTCATAAAAAATAGATTCCAATTGGATCCAAGAACAAAATCTGAATGGGAAAAACTATAAAAGTAATAGAAAAAAATATAAATGACTACATGTTTTATCCAGGGAGAATACTTTCAGATCTAAAAGGCACAAAATTTCAGAGGAAAAAATTCTGAAGAGTTGGCTATACCAAAATTTAGGATGTCTTCCAACTAAAGTTCACAATAGATAAAGTTGCCATAAAAAACGGAGAGTTCTCAAAAAAAAAAAAAATCTGCAATGTCTAAACCCTGCAAGGTATTAATACCTAGAAATACAAACAATTCCTGCAAATCAGGAAGGAAAAGAAAGGAAACCCAATTGAAAAATGGGCAACAGGTATGAACAAGTAATTTGACAAAGGGGAACTACAAATGGCCAACAGACATATGAATTGATGTTCAAACTTACTGTAATCAGAGAACTGCAAGTAAAACATCTACAGTATATCACGTTACAACCATCAGATTGGCAAAAGTTAGAAAAACAAATAACACCAAGTGTTGGTGATATGAACATTCATGGGAAAACATGAACATTCCTATTCTGGTGGTAGAGGTGAAACCTGAAGCAGCCATTCAGAAAAAGAATTACCAGGCATCATTTAGTGAAACTAAATGTGCATATATTCTATGACCCAGCAATCCTCCTCCCAGAATACATCCCAGAAAAATCCTGAGTCAACTCCAGTGGGTACATGCATGAGGATGTTTAACACAGTGTTTTGATGATAATGGGAATTTTGAAGCAAGCTAGGGATCCACAGGAAGTGATAACAGATCAATGTGCATGTGCATGATGATATTTTAAACCACAACTTTTACATACAGCCACCTGGATATATCCTACAAACATATCGTCAAGTGAAAAATAAAAAAAACCCATCATTAATTCAAAATCACAACATCTATGTTAATTTAAAACATGATGGGCAACCACTCCATTATGAAAGATATTGAGGTGTCAAAGGACTTGCATGGAACAGGTTGGAACCGATGCAAGTGGCAGGAGGAAAAAGGCAGCTAAGATGGGATGGGGTGGGAACCTTGAATAAATAGAGGGTTTTTAATGGACTGATGCTCACAGTGTGTCTTAAAGGAAGGCCTATAGCTAATTCTACTTTTTGCCCCTGAGGTCTAACTTTTCTTTTTAAAAGACAGGCTCTTGCTCTGTCTTCCAGGCTGGGGTGCAGTGGTGGCACCCCATGGCTCGCTACAACCTCAATGTGTCAGGTTCAGGTGATCCTCCCGCCTCAGCCTCCCAAGTAGCTGGGACCACAGGTGCGTGCCACCACGCCCAGCTAATTTTAGAAAAAACTGGAGAGATTGGATCTCGCTATATTGCCCAGGCTGGTCTCAAACTCCAGGCTTCAAGCAAGCCTCCCAAAATGTCTGGGGTTACAGGCATGCATCACCACACCCAGCCCCAAGGTCTAATTTTTTTTTTTTAACCCACAGGATTTGATCATTACAGGAGGACAAAAATGATATTAAATGCTTCTATCAAATACTTTTTCTACATCTATTGATGATAATGCTTTTTCTATAATAGATGTAGAAAAAGCATTTGATAAAAGTCAATACCTCTCCATGATTTAAAAAACAATTCAAATCAAGACAGAAGAGAACTTTTTAACCTGATAAAGGGTGTTGATAACAACTTTGTAGCTATAAAGGTGACCCTGGCGGCAGATTTGGGCTGAGTGAGTCACAGCAGTGGCGAAAAGTAAGCCGCCCGGCCGTGGTCTGTCACATAAGGAATTACAGGGAGAGCTCCAAAGCTGGAAATTTGAGGGGCTCCCAGGGATCCCCCATGGTCCCAGCGACGCAGAATTTCACACTGATGCATCTTCCTCTCGTAGGGATGAACCAGACTTTGAACAGCAGCAGGACCGTGGAGCCGGCCCTAAACCATTTCCAAGGGGGCATGGCGTACACGGTATACCTGGTGGCGAGCTCCCTGGCCATGTTCACCTGCCTGTGCGGGATGGCAGGCAACGGCGTGGTGATCTGGCTGCTGGGCTTTCGCACGCGCAGGACTCCCTTCTACATCTATATCCTCAACCTGGCGGCAGCTGACCTCCTCTTCCTCTTCAGCATGGCTTCCATGCTCAGCCTGGAAACCCAGCCCCTGGCCAACACCATCAGCAAGGTCCACGACCTGATGAAGAGACTCAAGTACTTTGGCTACACCGTGGGCCTGAGCCTGCTGACCGCCATCAGCACCCAGCGCTGTCTGTCCGTCCTCTTCCCCATCTGGTTCAAGTGTCACAGGCCCCAGCACCTGTCGGCCTGGGTGTGCACACTGCTCTGGGTGCTGTGTCTCCTGATGAACGGGTTGACCTCTTCCTTCTGCAGCAAGTTCTTGCTATCCAGTGAAAAGTGGTGCTTCAGGATGGACGTGGCCCAGGCCTCCCTCATCATAGGGGTCTTGACCCCCTTGATGACTCTGTCCAGCCTGACCCTCTTCGTCCGGGTGCGTAGGAGCTCCCAGCGGTGGCGGCGGCAGCCCACTCGGCTGTTTGTGGTGACCCTGACCTCTGTCCTGGTGTTCCTGGTCTGCTCCCTGCCCCTGGGCATCTACTGGTTCCTGCTGTTCTGGTTGCAAGTGCCGCCCAAGATTATGTGCCTGGGCTTCGGCTTGTCACGCCTCTCCTCGTCCGTGAGCAGCAGTGCCAACCCCGTCATCTACTTCCTGGTGGGCAGCCGGAGGAGCCACAGGCTGCAGGGGTCCCTGGGGGCTGTGCTCCAGCGGGCGCTTCGTGAGGAGCCCGAGCTGGAAAGTGAGTAGACGCCCACCACGGCCACCAACGAGATGAGGGCTTGAGAGCCGCCCACAGGCGCTTCTCATCTGTGCCAGCCCGTGCCCTGGAGATTCCTGAGCCCTGAGCTGCTTCCCACCCCGTCCCTGCCAAGTGCCAGGCCGGCCTGCTTTGGGGAGCCCCAAGGACTCTGCAGCTGCATGTGGGGTCACTTCCCTGCCTGTCAAAGCTCCCCACACTATCTGCGTCCTGGATCTCACCATGCGACCCTGCTGGGAGTTACGATGCAATTTGTTTTTTTGTAGCAGACCATCTGGCTGGGGGGAAATAGCTTTTAGCCCTCCCCTACTTTCAGCGGGTTATCTGTGGGTGGCTAACAGGTGTCTCCTTTGAATATGAAAGCTCTTCTCGCCACCCCCCTTCAATGCCTAAGACAGCACCTTCGTCTAGGAGGCGGGTGACCTCGGGTGATCTCGTGGCCCTATGCTGGTCCTTGAGTGGCACCAACTGGCCACTGAGGTGGTGCCCCCATCCCCCTTGCCCCAGGTGTGCCTGCAGTCTCCAAGTAAACGGTGTCACTGTCGCTGGCCCAGATCTTGGTGGCCGTGGGCCATGAGACTCTGCCCACCATCCCTCTGACCCCTGGCCAGCCCTTGACCCCTGGCATTTGCTATGAGGTTGTCTTGCCCTGTCACCCCTCGCACCCAGGGCAGGGCTGTTCACTTTCCTCCAGGCTGCACTGGGAAGGGACGACGCTTGGCCTGGCTTCACCGGCGGTCACTCCAGCAGACGCAGATGGGACAGTGCCCCAGGCAGTGGAGGGCAGCCTGCCAGGTAGTGTCCCCCAGAGCCAGAGTCTTGTACCTGACTGGCTGCCCCTCCCAGGGCCCCCTCGCATTGCCCAAAAGCCCAAAGAGGGAGCATCCGGGACACACATCAGCCGGTTCCACTCTCCTTCCTCCCTCTTTCCTTCCCACTATCCCCTGGGCCAGAACAAGGCATGGATGTTTCTAGCACTCTCCACACATGACAGCTCCTTCCTCCCATCCAGCATCCAGCCTCGAGGCTCAGGGCTTGTGTGGATGGGGTGCAGGACAGGAGGTCCCTGCAGAGCCAGTCCTGGACTTACAGAGGTGAGGGAGGAGGAAAGGAAGTGGACAGGTCCTGCCTGCAGAGCACAGACTGGCCTGCGAGCCTGGCATCTGGCTGCGCAATCCTGTTTTCCAGCTCAGAAGCTGAAAATCATCTTGTTCCTTCTCTTGGCATCTTTCCAAAGCAATTCTCGGTCTCCTCCCAAAACCTGGGGGCTTCGAGCCAGCCAGGGCACAGGTCAGATCCTGAGACAGGAGAGGACAGCTCATCAGTAAGCTGTCAAACACACCCCTGGAATCAACTCCCACAGCCTGCGGTTCTGTGCCGTGGCGGGCGATGGCGTTCCTGGGGACGCAAGACTGGACATCTGGACAGGACTCCCCTTCCTGGGCTCTCCCGGGCATTCATTGCCCTGGGCTGGGGGCTCTGCAGCCCTCCCAGAAGGAGAAATGACCTCCGAGTGCTTTCTTTTCCTGGGTCACCCACTGTCCCATCTAGGCCTCAGACCCCCAGGTCTGTGTGTCCCAGAGAGGCATGCGAGGCAGGGGGAAGCTGTTTATCAGTCATTCCGGCATCTAGCAGAGCGCTGGGTACCAGCACGGGCCTTGCATGCCAGACACACTTAATAAGTACTCATTTGGCCAGTAAGAGTAACTGATGCCTGTACAGTGCATTATAGCCCTAGAGCTCAAGGGGTCTGTGTTTTCGCCCCTTGAGGATCTAACCCATCTCTTCTGACTACAAACCCCAGCCTCCATGACCCTTCTCCAACCTGGGCAGCAACAAAGTGGCCCAGTCTGAGGCCAACGGTTGGTACGAGGACCATCTCACTCCTTAGCAGTCAGCGGCTACCACAGGGCACCTCATTTGCAAGGGAAGGAGCCCTAGAAACTGTTCACATAATTTATGTTTTGATAAAACCTACGAAGTGGGCCAGGCGCAGTGGCTCACACCTGTAATCCCAGCACTTTGAGAGGCCAAGGCGGGCGGATCACGAGGTCAGGAGTTCGAGACCATCCTGGCCAACATGGTGAAATTTCATCTCTACTAAAATACAAAAAAAAAAAAAAAAAATTAGACTGGTGTGGTGGGCATGCCTGTAGTACCCAGCTACTCGGGAGGCTGAGGCAGGGGAATCGCCTGAACTTGGGTGGCACGGGTTGCAGTGAGCCAGGACCTCGCCGCTGCAGTCCAGCCTGGAGACAGAGCAAGACTCCATCACCAAAACAACAACAACAACAAAAAACTTACAAAATGATACGTCTGTTACACCTCCTACTTCGGTTCCTCCATCACACTCCACTTTAGGTCAGGTGGCACTGGTGTCCCTACAGGTATTTGGGGGATGGGGCTGAGTGGAAGAGGAGTTAGGGGTCCCTGCAGTTTAGGCTTAGTGAGGTCCATTTATGTGGCTTCCGATCACTTCTGTGTGTGGTTAGACAATTGCCAGTGTCCCAGGGTAGGAATGGCCCTCAGGAATGTTCCCACCACCTGCTGTGCCAGCTCCCGGGCATCGTAGAAAGTATGGCATGAAAAAATGAACAGACAAAGGAAGTATGCAGGAGAATGGGTAACAGAAGAAATAAGGTTTTAAATGTACAGAATCGGGGCAGGCATGGTAGCTTATGACTCTAATCCCAGCACTTTGGGAGGCCAAGGCAGACGGATCACGAGGTCAGGAGATCAAGACCAGCCTGGCCAACATGGTGAAATCCTATCTCTACTAAAAATACAAAAAAATTAGCCAGGCGTAGTGGTGCATGCCTGTAGTCCCAGCTACTCGGGAGGCTGAGGCAGAATAGCTTGAACCTGGGAGGCGGAGGTTGCAGTGAGCCGAGATCACGCCACTGCACTCCAGTCTGGGTGATGGAACAAGACTCCATCTCAAAAAGAAGAAAAAGAAAAAGAAATGTACAGAATCAGAAACTAGCTTAAAGAAAAATCCTCCAATCCCTAGATGGACAGTTCCAAGTTGGGGGTTCTGTTCTCATGGGTGCCTGCTCAGAGCAGGTCTCACCTGTTAGCAAGATGCTTGCTCATGCGGCATGTGGAATCAGAACGCATCCCATACCTCTTTTCTCTGGGAAATGTGCAAAGAACCATTTTTATCAGACAGTTTTTATATCCAAAATGCTACAGCAGGAATACAAATGGGAAAAATGTCTCTGTGTGAAGTTGCATGTTTTATATATCCAGCTATGAATCACTTAGAATAAATCCAATCAATGAGGAAAAAACACAGTTATCTAGAAAATGTACAAAATTGATCAATGAAGAGCCAAGCGACAGTATGCAGCCAAAAATGTAGGACAAATATTAGAAAGGTTAATTAAACAGCTAATTATTAAAAACATTACAGGGTTTTTATATTTTATGAAGTTTGTGTTATCTGTCACCTTGCTTAAAAACAATGTTCCATTTACTTTCTCATTCTAAATAATTATTCATTTTCATACCTAATTTTGTACTTGTAAATTTCCTTCCTTCTTTTCTTCCCCCTTTAAAAAGGCCCCAAATCCTGTATAAATTTTAAGTCCCACAAACTCTGGATCCAACCAGGAACAGCCAGCTCTTTGGCCACACGAGAGTGCTGGAGATTTCCTTGTGAATAACCATAGCACTCCAGTAGCAGAGTCCACACAGTCTGATAGTTCAACCCTTCGCTGAAACAAGTTTTCTTGAGTCCCGATTTCCCCGATCCCACCCCAAGGTTCAGCCACGTGGGGTCCCAAGTGGGAACCAGACGTAAGGAAGGATGGGGGTCCTCCCACCCACTCACTGATGGGGACAGGGCCTGGCTCTGGGAGTGAGGAAACGGGGGCTCCCCCTCTGCCTTCTGGGTTCCCTAAGGCTAGGCATTCCCCTTGGCAGTGTCTCCTTCCCCAGCTGTGTAATAGGAACAATCAACCCCACCCTACCCTCCTCCTGAGGCCCCTGTGGGCTGCCGCAAGGGAACTGGATCAAGAACACATGTTCTAAACAATCAAAAGTGATTCCAGAAAGGAATTCCTGACAAGAACAGCTTGATCAGCCCAACAAACACAGCTTGGTTTGGTTTGGAAATAGGGGCTTCCAGATGGCTTGTTTAACAGAGATGAACACCACATGCATGAGTTCTGCAGACCCAAACGGTACTAAGTTCTTTATTTTCTATCATGACTTCTTTCTCTGGAGCCCCCAGTAGGACTCTTGGCAGAGATTGGGTGTGGTCAGTCCGGTGAGGGCCCAGTCAATTCCCGGCTCCCCACTCCTCATCCCAGGAGTTGCCCCTCAGTCGTGGCCTCCCACAGACTGGGCATTGTCTCCTCCGTCCTTGTGGTCATCTACTTCCTGTGGCACCCTTTGTCAGGTCACCTGATTTTTGCTTCCAGAGTCCCAAATTTATCTGCAGCCTCCATCACCCCTACTGGCTCATTGCTGTAAGAAAGAGTTCTCAAATCACACGGCTTAGCATAATGAAAGTTTTCTTGCTCATGTCATAGACCATTGTAGGTCGATGGGAGGCTCTGATCCCTTCTGTCACTCAGAGACCCAGGCTCCTGATGACATAGGACAGGTGAGCCCCCAAGCTGGGGCTTAGCCAGGAGAGTTCTTGGCTTTGCCCAGGAAGAAATTCAAGGGTGAGCCAGTGTTGGGATTCACTTAGGGTGGCTGGCAAAATATTAAGGGAAATACTAGGGGAAGATTATAAGATTATAGTCTCTAACCTTCTGGAAGGCTGAATGGTTTTTATTAACTTACGGAATAGGCTGAAGGCAGCCAGCTCTTACGTTAGAGCATTAGGTCATAAGGTAAAGATTAGGATAATGAAAGCTTCCCCAGTTAAATCCATTTACCCTACATTCCTTTGACCCTACTCTGATTTGTTTCCTCATGGAGACTTTGTGCTGATGGTCCTCTCCGGGAAGCCAAAAGGGGATTACCCGTTAATGGCGCTTGTTCTGGGCCAGGAACCAAAACCTCTCATCATTCATAAAATCACTCTTTTAACCATGCTAATTATCTACAAGTGTGTGGACGGAGAACTTCTGTTATTAAATCTATGCTGAATGAATGCAAGGAAGGACAAGGAGTGGTGGTCGGTTAGCTGCAATCGCCCTCTGAGAACAGCTGACAACCATCCCTAGCCCACTCGGTTGACTGTATTCTGGTGTGTGTGAGTGCATGTATCCATCCGTCGCTGAGTCAGGGTCTGCAGGACAGACCTCCGCAGGTGGTGATCAACGTCTCAAGCCAGTGATGTTAGACAGAAGCTGTCATTGAGTGGCGGTGCACAGCAGCAGAGTGCTGCTCCCTGTAGAGCACGCCGCCCCGTAGGCAGTGAGGCAGTGTGCCCAGAGCAGCAACCCAGAGGCCATGCAGCACTCGCATTTCTACCCACATTTTTTTTTTTTTTTGATACAGGGTCTTACTCTGTTGCCCAGGCTAGAGTGCAGTGGTGCCATCTCAGCTCACTGCAACTTCTGCCTCTCGAGGTCAGGTATCCTCCCACCAAAGTCTCCCTACTAGCTGGGACAAAAGGTGCACACCATCACACCCAGCTAATTTTTGTACTTTTTATAGAGAGGAGGTCTCACTATGTTGCCCAGGCTGATCTTGAACTCCTGGGCTTAAGCAATTCACCTGCCTCAGCCTCCCAAAGTGCTGAGGTTACAGGTGTGAGCCACCACACCTGGCCTATACCCACTTTTAGTTACATGCAAGTTAAGGGGTAGATCATGTAGAAACTTCTAGGTCATCAGTGGTCATGGAAAAGGGGTGGTAACTTCCAGTGTTGCCATGGCAGTGGTAAACTGACACGGCGCTGGTGGGTGTGTCTTAAGCTCAGGTGCTTTCCCCGCTTCCCTGTTTCAGCTAGTCTTCAATCTGGACAAGAGTCCAAACCCTGCCTCTGGAGTCCAGGTCCACCTCCTAGGTCACTTCTACCTTATGGCCCAGCCCTCTGCCAGGTCCTCACCGTCTCTCATTCAGCCAGAGGATGGGAGGAGAGAGGAGAGATTAAACATGGCGGGCCTCTACCATGAAGCATTCCATTGGCCAGAGTTCAGTCATGTGACCGGTACCACAAAGGAGTCTGGGAAATGTAGTCCAGCCATGCACCCTGGTGTTGCAGGACAGGCAGTGTGAGCAAGTTCTCACTGTCTCCACCAGAACAGCTCCTGCCTCGTTTGCAAGAGAGGAAAGAAAGGGGCAGAAAAGGACTGCAAGAAAAGCAAAGCACAATCAGTACGCCAAAGCATTGTCCCACGATGCAAATTCATGCTGTTTTCTTTTTCCCTAACTCTTCGAGTTCGCTATAGGCCACACTGTCTAGGAACTGTTGCTCTGAAATTAACAGGCTATTAAGGTAACTTATTCATCTACGAAATAAACGTTTCTCAGACCCCTGTTATGTGCCTGTCTCTGTTGTGGACACCAGGTGAATGTCTGAGCTTTTACTTTCTGTCCAGTCTTTGGGGCACAATGGCCAGTCGTCATGGCCTGAGGCCTCCCCTCCGTCATCCGTGCACTTGAGACAGAACATCGTGGTCTGATTTAACCTTCAGGTCACTCCCTCAGGTAGGTGGGAAGATTCTCTCCCTTGGACACCGATAGCTGCCGAGTGGCAGAACCAGTCCTGGAATCAAATTCCTCTGGCCGCTCCTCGACTGTTGGCTCCAGCTCCTTCTGACTGAAGCTACCTCTGCAAACATTATAACTAAGGAAATGATGACAGTGAAAGAAATCAGACCTAACCAACATGGCGCCCGCAGCCATGCCTGGCCCATGAGTAGCTCCTGTTCTCCAGCGTGTTCTTTAGGCAGCAGTCAATTCAGCAGCTCCTTCCCAGGCTTCCAATGAATGTCTTTTTATTTTTTCCTTAAGTCAGACAGGGCTGATTATAGCTGTCTCAACCAAGGCATGCAGATACATATTATTGTCACCTGGGTAACTGCATAAGTGGAGATGTTTTGGGCAGCAAGTGGAATGAAACTGAAGTCAAACTGGATCAAAGGGAAAGGAATGCATTGGCTTTAGTGACAAAAAGCTGGAAAATATCATGGCTTCAGGCATGGGTCGGTCCAGGGGATCCAACAATGTCATCAGGAAACGGTTTCTTGCTCTCGGTCAGTTCTGCTCTCCGCTGTGACCTTTTTCTCAGGCAGGCGCTCTCCCTTTGTTGGCCTAATGTGTTCCCACTGTGAAGACTTTCGCTCTACCAGCTCCGTGGCTCCAGAAGGGGGAGAGTTCCTTCTCCACAGTCTTTCCCAGGAAACTCCCGGGACTGACTCTTGTTGGATAAATCACAATCAAGTTTTCTTGGACTAGAGACAGATGTACTTTTCCCAAAACGAATCATGGAACCAGCAGGGTGGAACGGGCTGGCTGTCCAAGTGTGGAGCAAGTTAAACTCACGTAAAGCCAGAAGTGAGGTCGCAGTCCCCCACCGGACCACACCAGGGCTTGTTTTAGCAAGTGGGACATCACGGACATTGGCTGGAACCCCTTCCTGAAAACCCTCCTTCTAAGGAAGCGTTTTTGTAGAGATGAGGTCTTGGTATGTTGCCCAGGCTGAACTTAAAACCCTGGGCTCAAGCAGTCCTCTTGCCTAGAAAGAAATTTCTACTCGGGCCAGGCACGGTAGCTCATGCCTATAATCCCAGCACTTTGGGAGGCTGAGGCAGGTTTGGGATTCGGCTAGCCTCCACCTCTCTTAAAAGCATGGTTGTCTTGTGGAATACATGTGTTCCATCAACTCCCATAATCAAAGCCAAGGCTTTGCAAAGTCACAGTCCTTACACTAGCAGCAGGGCCATGATGCCCCTCCAAGCTCTTCCTAGTCTGCAATCTGGCTCTCTCAGTTGTGCAATATTCCAGGGGGGATGGAGGGGACACTGTAGGGAACTGAACTTAATCCTCCTGAGAAATGTCAAAGAATGTGACTATAGGGGTACTTACTGCTGGGACAGCCATGGAAGGGACTGATAAGAGAGGTAGGTAAGGCCGGGTCCGGTGGCTCACGCCTGTAATCCCAGCACTTTGGGAGGCAGAAGTGGGTGGATCACCTGAGGTCAGGAGTTCAAGACCAGCCTGACCAATATGGTGAAAGTCCATCTCTACTAAAAATAAAAAAATTAGCCAGACATGGTGGTGTGTGCCTGCAGTCCCAGCTACTTGGAAGGGTGAGACAGGAGAATTGCTTGAACCTGGGAGGTGGAGGCTGCAGTGAGCTGAGATCGCGCCACTGCACTCCAGCCTGGGCAACAGAGAGAAAGACTTGGTCTAAAAAAAAAGAGGTGAGTAAGTTGCCCATTAAAAATTGCTTGTGTCTTTAGCATGAGAACTTTCCACAGTTCTAAAAATTGCTTCCATTTTATAATTTGAGGTGTTGCATGGGAATTCTAAGCTGACCCATCATGATGTAAAGTTCACAATATGGTTCAAATGTAACAGTGCAGAAATGAATATGGAGACATGTATAGCCTTCCTCTTAGAAAATAGGAAGAGTTGTAACTTCAAATTTTTGTGCAATTAGATTAAATGATAATGCAACAGAAAAAAAAAAAGAGGTAGGAAAATCAGGACATCTCGCTGCGTCAATGTAATTATCAACACAAGCTGGAATAGCATTGGTCGCTTTCATTCCATAGAAACAGCTCAACACCCACCCTGGCGTGGCAGCCACGTGCGGCTGCCTCCCGCATTCTGGGCAGGGCTGTTGTTTGTTGCTGCTGTTCACTGATAAAATCCGCTCATTTTGTGTTTGTGAGTCCGAGTGTTCCTTTAGGTCTTGATTTCTGTTTCCCCAGCAGGGCTCACCTGCTCTGCCCCCACCCCCGGGTCACAGCTGAGGGGACAGATGGCTCTCACAGTTGGGATGCCATCCAGCTTCTCAGGCAGGAAGTGTGTGCTGGAGGGACTTTCTCGGGTTGGCTGGCAGGACCCCTGCTTGCCGGGACTTCAGCTTGGAGCGGGACATCCATCACTGCCTACAAGCTTAGGTCACTTGACTCTTGCTACAGTTTGAGTGTACGTGTCCCTTCAAAATTCATATGTTGAAACTTAGTCACCAGTGTGATAGTATTAAGAGGTGAGGACTTTAGGAGGTGATTAGTGCCCTTATCAAAGGGGTCTGGGAAACTAGCCAGCCCCTTTTGCCCTTCAGCCATGTGAGGACACAGGAAGAGGCACCTCTATGAAGCCAAGGATGGGAGATATCAAGTCTGCTGGCACCTTGATCTTGGACTTCCCAGCCTCCAGAACTGAGAGAAATAACTTCCTTTTTTTTCTTTCTTTTTTTTTTTTTTTTTGAGACAGGGTCTCACTATGTTGCCTAAGCTGGAGGGCAGTGGCACAATCATAGTTCACTGCAGCCTTGAACTCCTGGGCTCCAGTGATCCCATTGCCTCAGCCTCCTGAGTAGTTGGGACTACAGGTGCAAGCCACCACACCTTGCTATTTTTTTTATTTTTTTGTAGAGATGGGTCTTGGTATGTTGCCCAGGCTGAACTTAAAGCCCTGGGCTCAAGCAATCCTCTTGCTTAGAAAGAAATTTCTACTCAGGCCAGGCACGGTGGCTCACGCCTGTAATCCCAGCACTTTGGGAGGCCAAGGCAGGTGGATCATGAGGTCAGGAGATGGAGACCCTCTTGGATAACATGGTAAAACCCAGTCTCTACTAAAAATACAAAAAATTAGTGGCGCGTGCCTGTAGTCCCAGCTACTTGGGAGGCTGAGGCAGGAGAATTGCTTGAACCCAGGAGGCGGAGGTTGCAGTGAGCCAAGATCGAGCCACTGCACTCCAGCCTGAGTGACAGAGCGAGACTCCATCTCCAAAAAAAAAAAAAGAAAGAAAGAAATTTCTACTCATCATAAGTAACCAGGTCTAAAGTATTTTGTTACGGTAACAGGAACTAACTACAACAACTCTCAACCTCCTTGAACTGCTAATTCCTGGTGGAAGGGATCTCTCTGCACAGATCAGTTAATCCCATTTTCAGGTAATTCAGCTCCCAGAATACTGATTATGTTGGATGGGATCCCCTACATTCTTTAAGTAGGTAGTTAAGTTAAAATGAGGATATTAGGGTAGACCCTAATCCCACATGGCTGGTATATTAGTAGGTTTTCATGCTGCTATGAATACATAGTCTGTTTTCATGCTGCTATGAATACAGTAATTTATAAAGAAAGGAGGTTTGATTGACTCACAGTTCTGCATGGCTAGGGAGGACTCAGGAAACTTACAATCATGGTGGAAGGCAAAACAGGCACGTCTTACATGGTGGCAGGCGAGAGAAGTGAATGTCACACAAAGGGGCAAGCCCCTTATAAAACCATCAAATCACATGAGTACTCACTCACATCACGAGAATAGCATGAGAGTAACCACTCCCATGACTCAGTTACCTCCCACTGGATTTCTCCTTATGGGAACTACAATTCAAGATGAGGTTTGGGTGGGGAACACAGCCAAACCATATCAACTGATGTCCTTATAAGAAGTGGAGATTAGAACACAGACACACACATAAGGAGATTAGCCTGACTAATATGGTGAAACTCTGTCTCTACCAAAAATACCTTCTCCCTGTGACACAGGGAGAAGGCAGCAGAGTCTGCAAGCCAAGGAGAGAGGCCTCAGGGGGATCCAGCCCTGCTGAAACCTTGATCTCAGACCTCCAGCCTCTAGGACTGTGGGAGAATCAACGTCTGTTGTGTAAGCCGCCTGGCCTGTGGCTTTGTAATAGCAGTCCCGGCAAATGCATGTCAGGCCTTCCTCAGCAGACACACACAGTATGAGCAAAACATTGGAGTTTACACAAAGTAGAACTTGCACAACTCGCCACCTCCCCACCAGCATTGCAGATGGCACAGCTGGGCACTGAGAAGAAGCTCACTGGCCACCTCCACACCCCACGCAGACCCCACCAATGCCACACACCAGTTTGCCATATGCAACACCCCACTCTCAGGTAGCAGTTCCCCATCAGCCAGGAATCCTGTAGTTTTGAGAGATGGAAACCGTGTAACTAACATTAGGCACTCTCCTTCTCAGAAGTTATGGCACCCACAATTAAAACATCCATGGCACGGTCTTGTGTCAGGCATGGCTGGATCGTGGTGTGATTGCATCAGGTATGGCTGGATCCTGGTGTAATCCTATATCAGGTATGGCTGGATCCTGGTGTGATCCTGGGGCATCAGGCATGGCTGGATCCTGGTGTAATCATGTATCAGGCATGGCTGAATCCTGGTGTGATCCTGCATCAGGTATGGCTGGATCCTGGTGTGATCCTGCATCAGGTATGGCTGGATCCTGGTGTGATCCTGCATCAGGTATGGCTGGATCCTGGTGTGATCCTATATCAGGTATGGCTGGATCCTGGTGTGATCCTATGTCAGGCATGGCTGGATCCTGGTGTGATCCTGCATCAGGAATACCTGGATCCTGGTGTGATCAGCAGGCTGGCTCTCCCCAGCTCCCAGCTTTGGCTTCCTTTGTTAAGTCTTTTCCAAGCCGGCTCCAGCCTGCGAGGGCAAGCGTGCTACCAGCAAGACCTGGTGGTCCTCTATTCTCCAGCTGAGAGCCCAACACTTCTCCAAAACCCCAGAAGAAGGTAGGCCAGGAGTGACAACAACTAGACCAGCTGGAGCCACATGCTCATTCCTGAAACAGTGACCTCGGTCAGGAGGTGGACTATGCTGTGGCTGGCCTGGGCCAAAAGTCAACCCACAGAACCCCACCTGGAACTCAAAGACAGGAGAAAGCCAAGAGGCCTCCTCGGAGGAAGAGTGAATTTGTTCTGTGCAGGAAAAATAACCATATTTCCCTACATTGTCTGGGGTTGACTGAAGCAGCTCAGTCTCTATATTAGCTCATCCTCACACTGCTATAGAGAAATACCTGGGGCGGGGGGGCGCACTGGCTCATACCTGTAATCCCAGCACTTTGGGAGGCTGAGGTGGGTGGATCACCTGAGATCAGGAGTTCAAAACCAACCTGGCCAACATGAAGAATCCCCATCTCTACTAAAAATACAAAAATTAGTCAGGAGTGCTGTCATGTACCTGTAATCCCAGCTACTCGGGAGGCTGAGGCAGGAGAATCATTTGAATCTGGGAGGCAGAGGTTGCAGTGAGCCGAGATCCTGCCACTGCACTCCAGCCTGGGCAACGGAGCAAGACTCCGTCTCAAAAAAAAAAAAGAAAAGGAGTGGGCTCCAACTGGGGACAGCAGACCGGGGCACCTCGCCCACTCGGCACTTGCCCACCCCCATGGCCAGGAAGGGAAATAAGCCCAGCCTCCCCCAAAGGCCTGGGAGTGAAAGGAGTGGCCAGGGGTGGCCAGTGACAGCCCCAAGGAGAGAAGAGGGTTAGGACCCAATGGCGTGGGATGACTTCAGGGAGTGGTCTGGACAAGGAGCAGGGAGACCCCACCTTGCATCTGAACTAGGGCT
Organism: Cheracebus regulus; assembly: GCA_963574635.1. Lineage (NCBI taxonomy): Eukaryota > Metazoa > Chordata > Mammalia > Primates > Pitheciidae > Cheracebus > Cheracebus regulus. The sequence goes on along the minus strand of CAUYQU010013585.1, from coordinate 60,369 downwards.
AGGAAGACTGTGGTCAGAAAACTAAGCAACGTTCCAGAAGGGTCCTCAGCAGAGGGGCCAGCTTAGTTAGGGCAAGAAGCAGGAGGAGCCACTCAGAGCATAGGGCAGGGTGAGGGGTTTTGCTGTTTGTCATCACCTCGTGATTAAAAGGATCCAGCTTGACTCGGGTGGATGAGGAGGCAAATCTGCCCACACCAGTTACCCAGAGGAGTCTATGCTCTGTGACCACGCACAGCTGCGCCCGAGCCCTCCATCCTGGTGCCGTCACTGGGACCCTCAAGCGCACAGGACGCGGGAGACAGAGGCCGGCGCTCCTCGTGGGTGCCTGAGCCTTGGCGTCTCCAGGTTTGTCCTCTCCGAGTGGCCCTTCACCAGCAGATGCAGACCCAGTTCAGCAAGACTGGGCACCTCACCCAGTTGCCTGCTTCCCCATGGGCAGTCAGAGCAGGCAGAGGCTGCGGGAGCCCCTTGGGGGCTGGGGTCCACCAGGCAGGGCAGGAGAAGTCCAAGCTGTAGGGGAAAGAAACACCCCCCACAGGTACCAGCAAGTTGGGGGACTGCGAGCGGTGCCTCCAACACCCTAGCCCTGGGCCGCCCACCCCTGCCTCCTGCCCAGGCCTGAGGCCGTGGCCGGCCATGCACAGCCCTGCCCCCGGCTCCCTCCCTTTCCTGACCCCAGCGCCCAGGGGTCACTTAACTGGCAGGTAGTTAGTGTGGGCCAGGCACGGAGGTGGATGAGAGCAAGACCCAGGGAGAAGGAGAATGAGCTCTGCAGGCCTGGCCACATGCAAATTCTAACCACCAGCAAGGCACGGGCACCGCGCGGCCGGCACAGACACCCACGGCCTCAGGCAGCTGCTGGGGCCCTGCTGTGCCAGGTGCCCACACTTTAGTTCCCAAATTACTGAGACAGAGGTCCCAGGGGCCCTGGGGAAGAGGCGGGGCAACAAGGGCAATGGGCGGGGGGCTTGGGGAGCTCAGGGAAGGGCTAGTTATTACCCGGCACAGAGAGGGTCCCTGTCTGATGGCCTGCAGGCCCTTCCTGTACATGTAGCCACCTCAGAGCAGCGCGGGTGAAGAGCCCAGAGCTGGCAGCGTGTGCTCAGCCATCTGAGCAGCACAGATGGCCCTGGACAGGGGACGTGTGGAGTGGCCTGTGGGGGGCCGCGGGCAACAAGCAAGGCTGTACCAGCTGCTTCTCCTGGCCTTGAATGGCAGCCGGCAGACAGGTCGCGATCTAGAAGAACCAGCCAGGACGTGGGGGAGGTTGGTAGGGGAGGGGCACTCCAGGGCCACGGGATCCATCGGGACCACAGGTCTCTGCCAGCCCTGTTCACCAGAGGCCTGCAGACGAGGAACAAGGCAGCTAGGCGGGCACACTTCACCCAGGTTACTGCCAGCCCACTGGGTCACTGCCCCCCCAGGAGACACACCTAACCCCAATGGGCCCCAGCTCCTGCACAGAGCACTGTACAGCAGGCCTTTCACACATGCTTGATGGAGTAAGAACAGCGCTCGCTGGTGTGGGGCCCACGGCTGTTGGTGCACTGGTGCACGCAGCGGGACTTCACGTCACCCTCGCCTTTGCAGCCCTGTGCCTTCTGCATGGACTCTGGGGCAGCAGCGGTCCAGCCATGTGATCAGCTCCTCCTGCCCAACGGCCCTCATCTCCTGACCCCTCCACACCCTCCCTCCAGGCCGCCAAGCCTCAGGGCCTCCAAACTTGCAGCTTTGTCTGTCCAGAGCATCTGCCCCACTGTGTGCAGGGCTCCCCCACTGTGTGCAGGGCTCTACCCGTCACTTTCTTTTTTTTTGAAACGGAGTCTCTGTCCCCTAGGCTGGAGTTCAGTGACACGATCTCAGCTCACTGCAACCTCGACCTCCCTGGTTCAAGCAATTCTCCCACCTCAGCCACCCGAGTAGCTGGGATTACAGGCACGCACCACCACATCCAACTGATTTTTGTATTTTTAGTAGAGACACGGTTTCTCCATGTTGGTCAGGCTGGTCTCGAACTCCTGATCTCAGGTGATCCACCCACCTCGGCCTCCCAAAGTGCTGGGATTACAGGCATGAGCCACCGCCGCCAGCCTTTACTCCTTACTCACTTCAGGTCACCGCTCAATGCCACCTCTTCATAGAGGCCTTTGACGACTACTTTGTATGAAATAACATAGCACATGCCCCTCCCTCAATCTTCCCACCTCACTTCATTTCCCCGCCACGTGCAGTTATCACTGTCTGATATGTGACATGCGTACGTATCCACCGGGAGGGCAGGGACCACGTCTGCTTTGGTCACTGCTGTGCCCCAGGCCTCAGACCTTGCCTGGCACAGAGAGGGGCTCAGGACACGTTTGGGGAAGGCTCTCACTTGGCAGGCAGGCCCTGAGCATCAGGCGAGGAAGGGGGTGGCAGCCTCAAGGGTGGGATAAGGCAGGTGGCTGAAGCCCACACTCAATTTCAAGAGGGCCCCTCTGAACAACATAACCCCACAGTGAGTCTCCCCTGAACCCAGGTAGGAGCACGGGTGTTTGTGTGGACACGCACGCATGTGACTGTATGAATGAAGGCGGGTGATGGGCACCTCCCTGCCAGTGTGAGCGTCTACAATACCCCACCCACGCCCTCTTCGGCTGGTGCTGGCCACTGGTCTCCACTAGCTGTTTCCTGCATCTGTGGTTTTCTCTCCCCACTGTAGGGAAAACTCCCTGAGAGGAAGTCCTGACTCTTTTACTTTGCTCAAGGCTGATAGCAAAGCTGATAGTCTGTCAACAAAATCTGACTTCAGAATAAAAAAACCCAAGCTGTGCAGGGGCTGCTGCTTTATTTATTTTGAGGCTATGTTATTCGGAGCATACAAATGCATGAGTGTTGTATCTTCCTGGGAACCGGATCTTTTGTGATAACTTAGGATGTTGTCCTCCTTAATCCTATCCATGTGATTTCCCTAACAGTCCGTCCTGTCTGGTAGTCACAGAGCTCGGCAGCTCCCCGCTGGCTGGCGCTTGCACGCTTTATCTGCTCACCTTCTCTGACTCTGCTCTTTCTGTATCCTGATCTGTTAGACCCATCACTTGTACACAATTTGGAATTGGGTTGAGCTGTGATTTCAGAAATTAAACCCACCATGGCAGTAAATGGGTTTTTGTTGACTCTCCACTGCACCTGGAGTCTACCCTTGGGTTGCGCAGGTGAGCAGGGGGAGAGTCCGCCCTCCAAGGGGCCCCAGTGATTGAAGGAAAGGACCAGCTCAGGACTGGCTCCCGCTCCATCACTGCCTCCCATTGGTGCTCTCTTTGAGCCTCTGTTTTCTCATCTGTGCAACAGGGAAATGATATCCCCTCTCACCCCCAGCTGCTGTGAGGAAGGGATGTGCAGGTCCTGGGCCCATCCATCACTGTCACTGGGCAGTGTTATCCCTAAGGTAGAACCCTGGGCCCTTTCGACAAGTGGGCTCGCAGTAGGGGAGAACCATCTGGGCACACCCTGGGGTCACCATGAGGCCACAGCTGCCCCTTCAGGAGCCAACCCAGCCAGGCCTAAAAGCGGGCACCCTCGGTCTTGTCCCTGGGCCCACCGAGGGTCAGTTGAAAGTTGTCAACCCTGTGAGGTACTGCAGGCTCTCAGAGGATGAGCCTTCATCCCAAATACTGGCCATGATGTATTTGGCTCTCGAACCTCCTACATTCCATTTTCCATAGCTGGGCTACTGCTGGAGTCTGTGTCAAACTTGGAGCGTCCAGGTTACCATGTGCCAGAGACAAACAGGCAAGGGAACCAAGGGAGGCCAGGGTGACCATGGAGGGCTAGGGTGACATGGGAGGCCAGGGTGACCAGGGAGGGCCAGGGTGACATGGGAGGCCGGGTGACCGGGGAGGCAGGGGTGACAGGGGAGGCCGGGGTGACATGGGAGGCTGGGGTGACAGGGGAGGCCGGGCTGAGATGGGAGGCCGGGGTGACCCAGGGAGGCTGGGATGACCCAGGGAGGCCAGGGTGACATGGGAGGCCATGGTGACATGGAAGGCCAGGGTGACGGGGGAGGCCGGGGTGACGGGGAGGCCGGGGTGACAATGGTCCTGTCCTGGCAGCCTCTCCTGCTCTGCTGCAAGACCGCCCACCTCCACCCCAACCCCAGCAGCTCCTCCTGGCCCCTCTGCTGGCCTTTTCCAGACCCGCTCACTGCAGTCTGACCTGAGGAGCCAGGAGCACACGGGAGAGGGAAGCACAGAGAGAAAACAGAAGTGGCTGTCACCTCACCGAGCCGTCCTCCACCCTAAAACTCTTCTTTAAGCAAAGAGGGGGGTAGGGGAGGCCACTAGGAGCCCCGGAGACATCGCCACTGGGATGGATAAGCTGGGTGCGCCTCCTGCTCACGGAGCAGGTGCACAGGCTGTCCCCACACCTCCGCCACGGTGACCCCCAGCAGTGTGCCAGGGGCTCCAAGAATGACTAGGCAGACCCTCCACTGGGCAGGCAGCTTCTCCAGCCCATAAACAAAACAGGCCATCAAGAAGAGCAGCACAAGCAGAACCACAGGATGCACCCCCAACCCTGCCCCCGCCCCACCCCCAGCCCCCACCACTTCCCGAAGAATTGCCCCCCAGCAAGGCCCTGTGCAGAAGGGCTGTGTGTGGCTGGCGAGGGGGGGGCCATGTACTGAGGGCCCTGGAGCTCAAAAGCCTCCCACGAGAGCTCCTGCCTCAGTCTAGGGTACCCTCATGCAAACTGCTTCCAGTCATCATGTCCCCCACCCGCAACTGGCTCCCGCAGCCCCGGGGCCTCCACCCCAGCCCCACAGTGGCCTGAGACTGGGGACCTCCACCTACCCAGCCTGGAAAGCCGGCCATCGAAAGCTGCAGAAGTGAGCTGGCACTCCGTTCCCAGGAATTTCTCCCAGGGAAAGCTTCCACTCCTCACATGACCCCATAGAGAGAGCTGCCATGAAGATGAAAGGCCACGGTGCAGGTGCAGGACTTGGCGCAATGCCAGGCATGCCACATGAACTCGGATGTCACTTCACTAATCATGACTTGTGTGCCGCCCTCACTCAGGGCCAGGGCAGTTCCTGGCTTCGTAAGGCAGTTCATCATTCAGGCGCCCACAGCGCCGGATACTACTGTTCCTAGCACTGTCCCCGTTTCACAGGCTAGGCCACCGAAACGTGGAAGGGTTGAGTGGCTTGTCACAAAGCCAGGAGGCAGCAGAAGTGGCCTCTGCAGGCAGATGTTGGGGCCCCAGAGCCACGAGTGGAACCAACATGCTCTTCTCACTCTCACGGGTGGGTACTGGTGGTGGGGAGTGCATCTCCTCCACTGTCCCATGCTCTGCAGCCAACCCCGAGCCCAGCACGGAACCTGCATCCATAAACACGGGCCAGGTCCTTTACATCCTTTGTTAGTTGTATTCCTAGGTATTTTATTCTCTTTGTAGCAGTTGTGAATGGGAGTTTGCTCTTGATTCATTACTGGGTATATACCCAAAGGACTATAAATCGTTCTACTATAAAGACACATGCACACGTATGTTCATCACGACACTGTTTACAATAGCAAAGACCTGGAACCAACCCAAATGCCCATCAATGATAGACTGGACAAAGAAAATGTGGCACATAAACACCATGGAATGCTATGCAGCCATAAAAAAGGATGAGTTCATATCCTTTGTAGGGACATGGATGAATCTGGAAACCATCATTCTCAGCAAACTGACACAAGAACAGAAAATCAAACACCGCATGTTCTCACTCATAGGTGGGCGTTGAGCAATGAGAGCACATGGATACAGGGAGGGGAGCACCACACACTGGGGTCTGTTGGGGGGGCTAGGGGAGGGACAGCGGGAGGTGGGGAGTTGGGAGGGGTAATGTGGAGAGAAATGCCAGGTATAGGTGATAGGGATGGAGGCAGCAAAGCACCCTGCCATGTGTGTACCTCTGTAACAATCCCGCATGATCTGCACATGTACCCCAGAACCTAAAGTACAATTTTAAAAAAATGGGCGAATGCTTAGGATCCTCTATCTCAAACAAAGCTCAGGTCTGCACCTGGGGCACCAGGTGGGACCTGGACAGGGATGAGGCGCCATTCTGAATACTGGAGAAAAAATCAAAGTGCACGCCAGTCGGGGGAGACCCCAGCTCCCTGGGCAGAAAGTTAGAGGATTATTTACTGGGTGCATGAGTTACCTGGAGAGTGAGGATGGCTGCTGGAGCAAATGACTGCCAATTTCACAGCTTAAAACAACACAGATGTGTTATCTTGCAGTTCTGGAGGTCCGAGGCTAACACAGGTTGCACAGGTTGGCAGGACTGCCTTCCTTCTGGAGTACAGAGGAGAGAATCTGTTCCTTGCCTTTTTTTTTTTTTTTTTTGAGACAGAGTCTCACTCTGACGCTCAGGCTGGAGTACAACGTCGCAATCTCAGCTCACTGCAACCTCGGCCTCCCGGGTTCAAGCGATTCTCCTGCCTCAGCCTCCCGCCAGCACACCTGTCTAGTTTTTGTATTTTCAGTAGAGATAGTGTGTCACCATATTGGCCAGGCTGGTCTCAAACTCCTGACCTCAGGTGATTCGCCGGCCTCAGCCTCCCAAAGTGCCTAGATGACAAGTGTGAGGGAGCATGCCTGGCCTGTTCCTTGCCTTTTCTAGCTTCCAGAGGCCACCTGTCATCCGTGGTTGGCGGTCCCTCCCTCCATGTCCAAGGCCAGCAGGATGGCATCTCCAGTCTCTCTGCTTCCACCACCCCATTACCACCTCTGTCTCTGACATTCATGCCTCTCTCTCTTCAGGACTCTTGTGAATACACTGGGCCCACCACAAGAATCCAGAACAATTTCTTTTCTTTCTTTTCTGTTCTTTTGAGACAGGGTCTTTCTCTGTGACCCGGGCTGGAGTGCCATGGTGCAGTCACGGCTCACTGCAGCCTCCACCTCCTGGGCTCAAGTCATCCTCCCACCTTCTCCTGCCACGCAGCTGGGACTACAGGCGTGCACCACCACACCCAGCTCATCTTTTACTTTTCATAGAGACTAGGGTCTCACTGTGTTGCCCTGGTTGGTCTCAATCCTCTTGCCTCAGCTTAGTGCTGGGATTACAGGCATCAGCCACCATATCTGGCCCCATAACAGTTTCTCAGTCTCAAGATTCTTAACTCAATCATACCTGCAAAGTCTCCTTTGCCATGTAAGGTAACATATTCACAGCTCCTAGGGATCAGGACATGGACAGACAACGCCGGGGAGCTATTATTCTACCACACCGGGGAAAACGGCCCGCCCCAGAGGCAAGACCTCCAACAGCGACATGAAAAGTTTTCCCAAAGAAATCACTGATCTCCTTGTAAGCCAACAATGAAACCACTACTCACCTCACACCCCACCCTCCCAGCCATGCTCACCTAGAGCTCTCCGTAGCTATTAGTGTTGTACTCTTAAATAAAAAGAGAGAGTCTGGTTGGGTGCCATGGCTCACACCTGTCATCCCAGCACTTTGGGAGGCTGAGGCAGGCAGATCACCTGAGGTCAGGAGTTCAAGACCAGCCTGGCCAACATGGTGAAACCCTGTCTCTACTAAAAATACAAAAGTTAGCCGGGCTTGCTGGTGCAAGCCTGTAATACCAACTATTCAGGAGGCTGAGGCAGGAGAATCGCTTGATCCCAGGAGGCGGAGGTTGCAGTGAGCTGAGATCTCGCCACTACACTCCAGCCTGGGGGACGGAGCAAGACTCTATCTCGAGAAAAAAAAAAAAGTAAAACCCATTCTTATCTTATGGGCCATATAATGATGGCACTGGGCTAGACATGGCCTGTGGACCCGTCTGCCCACCCCGATCTAAAAAACACACACTAAGAAAATGGTTTACTAAGTGATGGGGGCCCAGGATCCAACACGGTCAGCCGCTTTAAAATGACAGCCAAAACAAGTATGGAAAAAAACACAAGGAAACATTTAGGACCCGTTCGTTGAAAAATAGCAGAACACACGAGGGCATGACCGATGTGATGGTAACGATGCAAAATCTGCAAGCAGATGGAGGGAGGCTGGGAAACAGTAAGACAGCTATGCTGGGACAGTGTATTACCAGTCGTTCTTCTCATGCCTCCCAGATTCTTCTTCAACAAGGAGCAGTAAAACGCCTGGCTCCTGTCATAAAATGAAATTCCAGAGGCCAAGGAAGAAGCATGGCCAGGAATCAATCTCCTAACTTCTGGCCTTAAACTGGGATGACCCCAGCTCTGGTCCTTACCGTGGGCCTTTGTGCCAAGCCCCAGCTGTGGAATCCGAGAGGCACCAGCCCCCCAGGAGCGCCCGGCAAACAGGCAGTGAGAACACACATGCCTGCAAAGCACCCCACAGGCACTCTGCGTGGGAACGGTGGGTGCGGCCAGGACTGGGGGGCGCCTCTCCTGCGGGGAACCCTCCTGGGTGTCTTGGGTGGGCCCGGCATGCTTTTCTCACCCAACGTCCCTCCTGGGCTTCTGCACTCACGACTGTTTTCTTTGTCTTAGCTCCCAGCAAGTTCTCTGCAGGCGCCACCTCAACCTGCCAACCTCCTGCAGGGCTGGGCCTAGCCTGGTCACCTCCCCAGGCAGAGGGTGGCAATGACAGAGCCCAACGGGCAGTGAGGGCCGGCGAGCCTTCCCGCTGCCCTGCACCTGTTTCCTCACCTGAAAAACAGAGAACACCGCCACACCTCCCTCCCAGCGGGAGAGTAAGGGCCAAAGGTGACAGTTATAAAGAGTCTGGTTCAGAAGCTGGCTGCAAAGGCCTAAACCACTGCTGGCTTTTCAAGACATCCAGAGGACAGATTACCATGAGACCCCACAGTTGTACTCCTAAGTAAATAAACAGGAGAGGGCAGGCGCGGTGGCTCACACCTGTAATCCCAGCACTTTGGGAGGCCGAGGCAGGTGGATCACGAGGTCAGGAGTTCGAGACCATCCTGGCCAACGTGGTAAAACCCTATCTCTACTAAAAATACAAAAAAATAGCCGGGTGTGGTGGTGCATGTCTTTAATCCCAGCTACTCAGGAGGCTGAGGCAGGAGAATCGCTTGAGCAAGGGAGGTGGAGGTTTCAGTGAGCCGAGATCACGCCACCGGACTCCAGCCTGGGTGACAGAGTTAGACTCCATCTCATAAAAAAAAAAAAAAAAAAAAAGTAAATAACCAGTAGAAGGAAAAAGATGTCTATGTTAAAACTTGAAAACAAATGTTCATAGCAGCATTATTCACAATAGCCAGAAAGTGGAAAAACCGAAATGCCCATCCCAATGAATGGATCCACAAAACGTGCTAGACGCACACAGCGGAACATTACTCAGTCTTAAAGAGGAGTGATGAGCTGACACGCTACAGCACCGATGAAGCAGAAAGACATTCTGCCCAGTGAAGGAAGCTGGTCACAGAAGCCCACGTGTTGCACAACTCCATGACAGGAAATGTCCTAAACCGGCAAACCCACTGAGATAAAGTAAATCAGGCCGGGCATGGTGGCTCATGCCTGTAATCCTAGCACTTTGGAGGCGGAGGCGGTTGGGTTGCTTGAGTTTGAGACCAGCCTGGGCAACATGGCGAAACCCTATCTCTATAAAAAAAAATACAAAAATTAACAGGGTGTGGTGGTGCAATGCCTGCAGTTCCAGCTGCTCAGGAGGCTGAGGCGAGAGGATTGCTTCAACCCGGGAGGCGGAGGCTGCATGCAGTGAGCCATGACTGTGCCACTGTACTGCAGCCTGGGTGACAGAGTGAAACCTTAAAACAAAAGGCCGGGTGTGGTGGCTCACACCTGTAATCCTAGCACTTTGGGAGGCTAAGGCAGGGGGAGTGAGACCATCCTGGGAAACATGGTGAGACCCCATCTCTACTGAAAATACAAAAATTAGCTGGGCGTGGTGGCGGGTGCCTGTAATCCCAGCTACTCAGGAGGCTGAGGAAGGAGAATCACTTGAACCCGGGAGTCGGAGGTTGCAGTGAGCCGGCGCAATGGCTCACACCTGTAATTCCAGCACTTTGAGAGGCCAAGGCAGGTCTGAGACCAGGTTTCAGCCCAGGAGTTTTGAGACCAGCCCAGGCAACATGGTGAGACCCCATTTCTACCAAAAAATACAAAAATTAGCCAGGTGTTTGTGGTGCATGCCTGTAGTCTCAGCTACTGGCGAGGGTGAGGTGGAAGATCACTTCAGCCTGGCAGGTTGAGGCTGCAGTGAGCCGTGACTGCACCACTGTGGTCCAGCCTGGGCAACAGAGTGAGACCCTGCCTTGAAAAAGAAAGAAAAAGTGAATCAGATCTTTCCAGAGATTCCCAGCTGTCCTCCTCTCCTCTGTTCATTAAACAGAACCAGGTTCCCAGGTCCACCTAGAAGAAGCACAGGTCAAGGGAACAGGCTTGCCGTGACTGGCTGAGACCCCGGAACCCATCCCCTGGAGCCACACGGCACACCTGGAACCACAGCTGGGTTCTCTTGGCTGGACTGATGTCAGATGTCTCCCCAGCAACCAAGGCACAGAATGCACCAGGATGTGACGACCTCTGTCAGAGCATCACACAGTTCTCCCAGCAGACAAACGGGTGCTGACACCTGCTATGAGACACACTGGCCCGTGAGAGGAGGAGCTCCGCCCCTGTCCGGCTGACCCATGTGACTGGAGGAGCTCGGCCCCCGTCCGGCTGACTTGAAAAGGGCCAGGCCCAGGGCTGCGTCCACCGCTGCTACAGTGAGGACAAAGCGCTCCCCCCACCCATCCCCTGGGCTGTGGCCTTCCCTGCTTCTGCCCGCTGCAAGGGGCCCCAGGGAGCTCAGTAGAACCATCTGGCAGATGCCAATCAGCCTGACATCACTAGAAAAGCCAGAATTCTACATTCACATGCGTTTCCAGGAGTGTGGGACTTCTGGGTAGCATATGTGCATTAAACAAGAAAGAAATACAATTATTAAGAACATTTGGATAGTGTTTCCCAAGCCATTAAATCATTTGTCCCCCAAGGCAGAAGCGTGGGGATCTTCCTGGCACCTCACCCCTGCAGGGGGCTGCCTGCACATTCTGAGGACTGAGCCCATGCATCCTGCGCAGATGCGCCCCTTGGTGCCCCCCGTCCCTGTCACCTCTCAGACTATGGCTGCTGGCAGGTTTTCTACCTCAGACACCTCCTTAAGGCAGCCACCAGAGGGATTTTTCTGACACACAAACTGGGCCGATTTCCCTCTCCTCACTGCCCACCTCTGGCTCACGCCAGACCACAGCCACCGAAACCACACAGGCCTGGGATGGAGAAAGACGTAGAGGACCCCAGACACACTGGGGTTCTGGCCTTTCCTTGGCACTTGCTGAGAAACAGGAGCAGCTGCCATCCCATCGGCTGCCTAATTGGAAACCCAGCAGGAACTGTCCTGTTCTGATTATAGAACCAGCATTCATCATTGGAGAAACTTTTTTTGACACGGAGTCTCACTCTGTCACCCAGGCTGGAGTGCAGTGGCGTGATCTCAGCTCACTGCAACCTCCGCCTCCCAAGTTCAAGCGATTCTCCTGCCTCAGCCTCCCAAGTAGCTGGGATTGCAGGTGTGTGCCATCATGCCCAGCTGATTTTTGTATTTTTAGTAGAAACAGGGTTTCATTATGTTGGCCAGGCTGTTCTCGAACTCCTGACCTTGTGATTTGCCCACCTCAGCCTCCCAAAGCGCTGGGATCACAGGCATGAGCCACTGCATCTGGCTTTTTTTTTTTTTTTTTTTGTGACATAGTTTCACTCTTGTTGCCCAGGCTGGAGTGCCGTGGTGTGATTTCAGCCCACTGCAACCTCTGCCTCCCAGGTTCAAGTGATTCTCCTGGCCTCAGCCTCCCAAGTAGCTGGGATTACAGGCAACCACCAGAATGCCCGGCTAATTTTTCTTTTTTCTTTTTTTTTTTTTTTAGTAGAAGACGGGGTTTTATCAGATTGGCCAGGCTGGTCTCAAACTCCTGACCTCAGGAGATCAATCCGTCTCGGCCTCCCAAAGTGTTGGGATTACAGGCATCAGCCACCGCACCTGACCAAAACTTTTTTTTAAAGTATAAACAAGAGACCAAGAATCACACCAAATCACAAGGATCAGAGGTGTTTATAATAACCATACAGCTTCGTGTCTTTTCTTTCTTTTTTTAAATTTCAGAGCCGAGGTCTCACTGTGTTACTCAGGCTGGTCTGAGACTCCTGGGCTGAAGCGATCCTCCCACCTTGCCTTCCCGAGGGGCTGGGACTACAGGCGCACACCATCACACCCGGCTCCATCTTTTCTATGTATATGTGTTAGGCATAAATTTGAGTGTGCTGGTTATGTAGTTTCATGTCCAAACTTTTGTCATTAAGCACTAACATTAAATGATTACATAATATAGTGTGATTGTAAAATGATTCTACTGGTTGCTTACAAAATACCTGTGAAGGGCCAGGCATGGTGACTCACACCTGTAACCCCAATACTTTGGGAGGCTGAGGCGAGAGAACCACGTAGCCCGGCAGACCAGCCTGGGCAACATAGCAAGATCCAATCTCTCCTAAAAAAAAAGAAATTAGCTGGGCATGGTGGCATGTGTCTCTAGTCCCAACTACTCAGGAAGCTGAGGTGGGAGGATTGCTTGAGCCCGGGAGGTCGAGGCTGCAATGAGCCGTGATTGCACCACTGCACTCCAGCCTGGCCAACAGAGCGAGACCCTGTCTCAAAAAACGAAGTATCTGCAAGGTAACTTAAAGATGACAGAGCTGCAGGCCCCAGCCTTTCTGGCACCAGGGGCTGATTTCATGGAAGACAATTTTCCCATGGACTGGGCGGTGGGGCAGCAGGTGGGAATGATTTCAAGATGATTCAAGCGCATTATATGTATCGTGCATTTTATTTCTATTATTGTTACGATATAATATATAATAAAATAATTATATGATTCACCATCACGTAGAATCAGTGGGAGCCCTGAGCTTGTTTTCCTGCAACTAGAAGGTCTCACCTAAGGGTGATGGGAGACAGTGACAGATCATCAGGCATCAGAGTCTCATAAAGGAGCCCGCCATCCACATCCCTCGCGTGCGCAGATCACAATCAGGTCCACGCTCCCACGAGAATCTGGTGCCGCCACTCATCTGACAGGAGGCGGAGCTCAGGTGAATGCAAGCGATGAGGAGTGGCTGTAATACAGAGGAAGCATCGCCCGCTCACCCACCGCTCACCTCCTGCTGTGCAGCCCAGTTCCTAACAGGTCATGGACCTGTACTCCTGGGACCCCTGTTATACAGAAACTTCCGTGTAAAGTTGGTGGATTGAACACACACATGTACATAAGGCCACTAAATAAACCGATGCCACAGAATCACCTAAAGGCGCAGGAACTGGGGCCTTGGGAACCTAGCAAGTGGGGTGGAAAGGAGCTGAAGTAAGGAGGGTGGATGAAAGTCTTTAAAAGAAGCAACCAGGTTGGGCACAGTGGCTCAAACCTGTAATCCCAGCACTTTGGGAGGCTGAGGTGGGCGGATCACAAGATCGGGAGTTTGAGCTCAACCTGGGCAACATGGTGAACCCTGTCTCTACAAAAATACAAAAAATTAGCCGGGCGTGTTGGCGTGTGCCTGTAATCCCAGCTACTAGGGAGGATGAGGGAGGAGAATCACTTGAACCTGGGAGGCGGAGGTTGCAGTGAACTGAGATTATGCCATTGCACTCCAGCCTGGGCAAAGAGCAAAAACTCTGTCTCAAAGGGGAAAAAAAAGCAGCAGCATCAATCAGTTATGGAGACAGAAAATGAATAGAGATTCCCAGGGGCTGGGGGCCGGCCTGGGAGTTGGTATTTGGTGGGGCAGAATTTCCAGGTGGGAAGATGAGAAAGTTCTGGAGACAGATGGTGACGACGGCTGCACGATACTGTGAGTGTAAGGGGAGCCAGTGAGTCACACACTTGGCTTCACAATGGTTAAAATGTTAAATTCCATGTTATATACAGTTTACAATTCTTATAAAACCAGCAGCAATCAGATCTTCTAATCTCATCTGCTACTCAGAGAAGCTTCCTCCTCTGCTCTGAGAACAGACCAAATCCACGACTAGACTCTGCAGTGGGTAAATCAGAGTGAGCCTGCCTGAGGGTCTTGAGGCATGGCGGGGACCCCATACTGAAGTCTGCACAAACAGACTGTGACTGCAACCTGGCACATCCAGGGGGAAAGACCTGGCTCCCCGGCTCAGCAGCCAGGCGGCTCATACCTCAGTGATGCCCGCCATCAGCGAGCTCTCCGCACAGTCTTGGAGATTCAGTCCCTGGCTGACAGAAGGGGACAACTACCAGAATCTGCAGAACGCCACCACGCAAAAGGCAGATGGAAGCCGTCAGGAATCAAAATGCTGCCAAAGAAGAAAGCATCAAACAACACAAAACCACACGCGCAGAGCAAAGAGAAGACGCAGCCGCGCGGGGGGAGCGCTGCGAAAAGGGACCCGAGGGAAGAGCTCTCGGATGCTGAAAGGAAAACGTATGAAGTTTTATCTTTTTATTTTTTATTTTTTTTGAGACGGAGTTTTACTCTTATCCCCCAGGCTGGAGTTCAATGGCACAATCTTGGCTCACTGCAACCTCCAACTCCTGGATTCAAGCGATTCTCCTGCCTCAGCCTCCCCAGTAGCTGGGATTACAGGTGCATGCTGCCACGCCCGGATAATTTTTTGTATTTTTAGTAGAGACGGGGTTTCACCATGTTGGCCAGGCTGCGCTTGAACTCCTGACCTCTAGTAATCCACCCTGCCTGGGCCTCCCAAAGTGCTGGGATTATAGGCGTGGGCCATCACACGGGCCTTGAATTTTTAAAACCTAAACAAAATGGTTGGAAAATAAGGGTGAGGAACATCTTATTGTTTAAAAAAGAAAGAGATGGAGAGATAGAAAACAGGAGAAAAGAGATAAGAAGGCCAGATGCAGTGATGCAGACCTGTAATCCCAGCCCTTTGGAAGGCTCAGGCCGGAGGATCACTTGAACTTAGGAGACTGAAGCTGCAGTGAGCTATAATCACACCACTGCCCTCCAGCCTAGACCACACACTGAGACCCTAACTCAGAAACAATGGCCAGGCATGGTGGTTCACACCTGTAATCCTAGCACTTTGGGAGGCTGAGGCGGGCCGATCACTTGAGATCAGGAGTTCCAGACCAGCCTGACCACTAGGGTAAAACCCCATCTCTACTAAAAATATTTAAAGACATTAGTCAGGCATGGTGGCGGGCCCGTCATTCCAGCTACTCGGGAGGCTGAGGCAAGAGAATCGCTTGAACCCAGGAGACAGAGGTTGCAGTCAGCCGAGATTGTGCCACTGCACTCCAGCCTGGGCGGCACAGTGAGACTCCATCTCAAAACACAGCAGCGACAATAACAAAAAACCCAGAAACCAGAAACATATTCTCTCTCTTCAAGATAAAGGCTGTAGGGCTGGCTCCTTCCCACCACGTCCAGCTTCTGGGGGTTCTGCATTCCTTGGCTTGCGGCTGCACCACTCCAGCCTCTGCCTCTGTTTGCAGGCAGCTTCCTGCTCTTCACACCTGTCATTGGATTTAGGGCCCATCCAGGTAATCCAAGATGATCTCAAGAACTTTCCTTAATTACATCTGTGAAGACTCTTTTCCCAGATAAGATCACACTGGCAGGTTCGGGATTAGGATATGGACTTACCTCTGGGGAGGGCACCACTCCGTCCGCTACCCAGGGGCAGACCAGGCATTTGATCCTGGAGGAGCTGCACTGGCCCACCTACTAAACACCCCAGTGGGAATGTGAGTGGTATTGGGAGTGTGGGGAGGAATCAAAGCTGAAGATACTCAGCTGGGGACTGAAGCTCAAGTCTGGTGCCTAAAAGCAGAGCCTTAGCTGGGGGCATGCTACTTACTGGGCGACTCCCAGGCTGTGTGCTGGGGAGCTAAGCAAAGATGGGGTCTCAGCAGAGGACAAGGTCGGCCTGACCCCACCATAGCCCTCGGGACAAATTTCACTTCAGGGTCGGTCCCCACCTTGACACAAGCACCGGCCTCTAAAATCTCCGTGTCCACTGTGCTCTGTCCCAATTCCTGAGCCACAGAATCCATGAATGTGATAAATGGCTTTTTGTAGCATGGCGTTTTGGGTAGATGTGTTATGCAGC
The DNA here is from genome assembly GCA_963574635.1 of Cheracebus regulus. NCBI lineage: Eukaryota > Metazoa > Chordata > Mammalia > Primates > Pitheciidae > Cheracebus > Cheracebus regulus. The sequence goes on along the minus strand of CAUYQU010013585.1, from coordinate 44,216 downwards.
CATAGTAACTGGAACAGCCTTTTTTTTCCTCTGATGAATCAGAAAGCCCTGACTCACCATCTAGTTTCATAGTGTGAGCCTGGCTCAGATCCCACCTCAGAACTGGCTGTTTTTGTCCCTTTTTCCCACAGAAAAAAAGCTCCAGGTTGCCCCTGCTCTTAACCAGACAAGGACCCTAGCAGGTCCACAGAGTCCCCTCCTCGGCCGGCCCTGTTTCTTTCTTTCTTTCTTTCTTTTTTGTTTTTGTTTTTGTTTTTAAGACAGTCTTGCTCTGTGACCCACGTTGGAGTGCAGTGGCGTGATCTTGGCTCACTGTAACTTCCACCTCCTGGGTTCAAGCAATTCTCCTGCCTCAGTCTCCCGAATAGCTGGGATTATAGGCATGTGCCACCACACCCGGCTAATTTTGTATTTTTAGTAGAGAAAGGGTTTCACCATGTTGGCCAGGCTGGTCTCAAACTCCTGACCTCAGGTGATCTGCCCCTCTGGGCCTCCCAAAGTGCTGGGATTACAGGTGTGAGCCTGCCCAGCAGGCCCTGTCTCTCTCTGTGGTCTGGAATGTAGGCTGGAATACCGAGGTGTTTATCTCGAGTGTGGCTGTATGTTTTCAAACTTCTTTCCACTTTGGCTGAGTCAGAGACAGGTCAAGGGTCATGCCCCTAACCATAAACTTGCAATGTTGCCATGACCAGAAGGCCGTCCTCATGATGGGGATGGGAGAAGCCTGTGGCACTGGCATAAGGATGGACAGATCGATGGCACAGAATTAAGAACCCAGACACGCACCCCTCCATTTATACTCAAATGATATTTAACAAGATGCCAAGGCAATTCGATGAAGAAATGAGAGTCTTTGAACAATTGCTGGGAACTGTGGAGATCCGCATGCAACAAACCAAACCAACCAACTAACCAAACCAACCAAACGAGCCAATCAAACCAACCAACTAACCAAACCAACCAAACGAGCCAATCAAACCAACCAAACCAACCAAACCAAACCAACCAAACCAACCAAACCAAACCAACCAAACCAACCAACTAACCAAACCAACCAAACGAGCCAATCAAACCAACCAAACCAACCAAACCAAACCAACCAAACCAAACCAACCAAACCAACCAACTAACCAAACCAACCAAACGAGCCAATCAAACCAACCAAACCAACCAAACCAAACCAACCAACCAAACCAACCAACTAACCAAACCAACCAACTAACCAAACCAACCAAACAAACCAAACCAAACCAACCAACCAAACCAACCAACCAAACCAACCAACTAACCAAACCAACCAAACCAACCAACCAAACCAACCAACCAACCAACCAACCCAACCAAACCAACCAACCAAACCAACCAACCCAACCAACAAACCAAACAAAACCAACCAACCAAACCAACCAACCAAACCAACCAAACCAACCAACTAACCAAACCAACCAAACGAACCAAACCAACCAACCAAACCAACCAACCAACCAACCAACTAACCAAACAAAACCAACCAAACCAAACCAACCAAACCAACCAACCAACCAAACCAACCAACCAAACCAACCAACCCAACCAACCCAACCAAACCAACCAACCAACCAAACCAACCAACCAAACCAACCAACCCAACCAACCAACCAACCAACAAACCAACCAACCAAACCAACCAACCAAATCAACCAACCAAACCAACCAACTAAACCAACAACCAACCAAACTAACCAACCAAATCAACAAACCAACCAACCAAACAAACCAACCAACCTTAGGCCCTTGCCTTACACCATACACAAAAATTAACTCAAGGTGGATCACAGATTTGAACGTCAGATCAAAACCTGTAAAATGTCTAAAACATAGGACAAACCCTCAGTGATCTTAATTTAGGTACAGAGAGATGTTAGACATGACACCAAAGGCACGGCCATAAAAGAAAAAAATAGATAAACTGGACTTTATAAAATTCAGATCTTTTGCACTTCCAAAGATAGTATTAAGGAAATAAAAACACAACCCAAAGACTGGGAGATATTTGCATATCACACATCTGATTGTTGGGTACCAGCCCCACCCCATATGTGGGTGCCCTTAGTCCCGGGGGTGATGAGGGATTGAGAAAAGGAAATAGAGACAGAGATACGAGAGTAGAATTTACAGCATGGATCCAGGGCACCGACGCAAGCGTGGGAACCGCGTTGGCCCCGAGCTCTGGGCTCCAAACACGTTTATTATGTGCACAATCTCATTGATCTTATGAGCATGGAAAGGGAGGGTAAAGGAGTGGGTAAGATAGCTGGGCGGAGGGCACTTGAGATCCTTCTAAGACATGCTAAACTAGAACTCAGAGTTTACCACCGATTGTTATCAGGGTGGGCTGCATCAGAAGTATAGTGGATGAGGAGCCATGGGGTCCTGACCGCACCCAATGCATCAAGGGGCTTTTACCTCCCCAGCACTGAGTGAGGACCTAGAGCAGTTGAAATCACTCCACATTCCGAGAACTCAGGCAGAGCCTGAGGCGTTCTGCGATCTCCGCCCTGCAAGGCTTTTCTCCTCCTTGCCAGCTCCCATCTGCAAAGACCCTCCCGGATCTTGTGAGCAGAGGTCGCCTCCCTTCTCACAGATCTTTGCATAAGCCCTGTTTAGGAGGCCCTGATGCATTCTCCATGTTGAGAAGGCATTCGTGGGACCAGAGCAGTATTCCATGCTCTGCAGCCACCCCACGGTGTCCCTGGCGTCACTGCGCTCTCAATGGTCTTTACCTTAGGCCTCCTGTTGCCACTTGATTTCTAATTAACGGCACCAATAATATAGTTTAGTTTGGTGTATAAACTTCAGTGCACTGTGAGCCAATCAAGCTCCTAATTATTTAGCTAGAATTAACATAGGTCTCCCCTTGGCCATCTTGACCTATGTAGGATAAAAGACTTCTATCCAGACTATATAAAGATATCTTTTATTTTGGTGGGAGGGGGACAGTCTTGCTCTGTTGCCAGGCTGGAGTGTGGTGACACAATCTTGGCTCACTGCAACCTCTGCCTTCTGGGTTCAAGAGATTTTCCTGCCTCAGCCTCCTGAGTAGCTGGGACTACAGGTGTCTGCCACCACGCCCAGCTATTTTTTTAAATTTTTAAATTACATATTTATGTATTTTTTTGAGACAGAGTCTTGCTCTATTGCCAGGCGCCAGGCTGGAGTGCAGTGACGCAATCTTGGCTCAGTGCAACCTCCGCCTCCTGGGTTCAAGCAACTCGCCTGCCTCAGCCTCCTGAGTAGCTGGGACTACAGGCACCCACCACCACGCCCAACTAATTTGTGTATTTTTTAGTAGAGACAGGGTTTCACCACGTTGGCCAAGATGGTCTCAATCTCTTGGTCTCGTGATCCGCCCATCTCGGCATCTGCCCACCTCGGCCTCCCCAAAGTGTTGGGATTACAGGTGTGAGCCACCACGCCCAGCCAATTTTTTTATTTTTAGTAGAGCTGGGGTTTCACTGTGTTGGCCAGGATGATCTTGATCTCTTGACCTCATGATCTGCCCACCTCAGCCTCCCAAAGTGCTGGGATTACAGGCGTGAGCCACCCCACTCGGCCTAAAGATATCTTATATCTCAACAATAGGACACTTCATCTTTAAAAAAAACAAAAGACTTGAACAGAAATTTCACCCAAGGGCCAGGCCCCCAGGCTCACACCTATAATCCTAGCACTGTGGGAGGCTGAGGTAGAAGGATGGCTTAAGCCCAGGAGTTTCAGACCAGCCCAGACAACAAAGCAATAGCCTGTCTCTACAAAAATAGTAAGAATAAAAGAGGCCAGGTGTGGTGGCTCACGCCTGTCTTCCCAGCACTTTGAAAGCCAAGGTGGGCAGACTGCTTGAGCCCAGGAGTTTGAGATCAGCCTGGGCAACGTGGTGAAACCCCACCTTTACCAAAAAAACATTAGCTAGGTGTAGTGGCATGCGCCTGTAGTCCCAGTTACTCAGGGAGGCTGAGGTTGGAGGATCCCTTGAGCCTAGGAGGTCGAGATTGTAGTGAGCCATATTTCTGCCACTGCACTCCAGCCTGAGCTACAAATTAAGACCTGTCCCCGCCCACCCAAAAAAAAAGGAAAAAAAAATCAAAGGAGATCTCTAAATGTCTTGTACATGCATGAGAAGGCTGCTCAGCATCCTTCGTCTTCAAGAAAATGCAAATTAAAACTACAATGAGATCATACTACATACCCACTAACATGGCGGTAACAGTAATAATAATCAAACAATACCAAATGTTGGCAAGAACAGAGGAACTGGAACCCTCATGCATGGCTGGGAGGAATGTAAAATGGCATCACCTCTCTGGAAAAGCTTAGTAGTTTCTTAAATAAACTAACTTATCATATGATCCAGCAATTCCACTTCTAAGACTCTACCCAAGAAAAATGAAAATGCATGTTTTCACAGAGGGACTTGAACCATGACTATTCAGAGCAGCCTCACAGTCACAACAGCCAGAAAGTGGCAGCAACCTGAATATCCAGTAGATGAATGGACACACTGCATGGGGACAGGCGTACAGTGGGTCACTGACTGACAGTAAGAAGGGGTGAAGCACTGACATGTGCCGCCACATGGGCGAACCTCAAAAACGTCATGTGAAGTAAAAGAACCCAGATGCAAGGGACTGGATGCAGATTTTCTTTTTTTTTTTTTGAGACGGAGTCTTGCTCTATTTCCCAGGCTGGAGTGCAGTGGTGTGATCTCCGCTCACCACAACCTCTGCCTCCCGGGTTTAAGTGATTCTCCTGCCTCCGCCTCCTGAGCAGCTGGGATTACAGGCACGCACCATCACGCCTGGCTAATTTTTGTATTTTTAGTAGAGATGGGGTTTCACCATATTGGCCAGGATGGTCTCAAACTCCTGACCTCGTGATCCGCCTGCCTTTGCCTACCAAAGTGCTAGGATTACAGGCGTGAGCCACCCAGCCTGGCCGGATGTTATTGACTTATGATGGGAATATGTTCCCCACAAATCCAAAGGAACTGAAAATGCCACAAATCGAAAATGCTTTCAATACACCTGACTTCCTGGACATCATAGCTTAGCCTGGCCTACCCTACACATGCTCAGAACACTTACTGAGCACAATCCTCTAACACAGAGCCTATTTGATCAGAAAGTATTGCCTTTCTCATGGAATTTATGGAATACTGTACTGAACGTGAAAACAGAATGGTGGCTTCTACTGAATGCATGTAGCTTTGCACCACCTTAACGTCAAACCATTGGGAGTTGGGGACAGTCTCTATTTATATGAAGTTTCCAGAAAACGTAAATTTATAGGGACAGAAAGCTGGTTGGTGACTGCCTGGGGCTGAGGGCAGGAGCAGAGATTAATTGCAGACCAGCACCCAGCATTAGGGACTGGCGGGGGTGGGTGGCCCAGCCCCATGTTTACTAACATCATCGAATCTGAATCGTACACTTCAATCACACCTCAATAAAGCTGCACAACCAAATAGCTGGCCGAGGGCCAGGGTAGGTCATGAGCTGTGGAGACTGAGCTGCAGCTCTAGGGCAGAAGGCCAGAAGCTAAAACCAGGGCTAAGTGAGGGAGCGAAGTAATTCACATCCTGGGTAATGAAGAACTGGCCCTGATCTGCCACTCACACGAGAGGCTGCCTCCCCACTCTGCTTTTCCTGCAAGCAAAGAAGTTTCCAGACCAAATAAGGCTGCAGCTTTTGCTATGCTCCCAGCAGTGACTGCAAAGTCTTTTAAGTGCCAGGGTTACAACGTGAGTCTGAAACCTCCCAAAGTAGCTCGGTGCCCATCAGCCCACTCCGGGATCCCTCCTGGCAGCTCCGAACAAACCAAGGTAAACAGAGCAGGCCCGCCCTCGGCCCGCCCAGCAGGGGGCAGGGGTGAGCTGTGTCTGGTGCAAGGAAGCCAGGCAGACCCACGTTGGCGGACCCACAACTTCCACCAGAAGCTGACAGGCGGGCGGGCTCCCAGGGCCTGGGTGCTCTCACCTCTGTCTCTGGCAGGAAACGCCATTTGCTGAACCCCTTCTACGGGTGCATGTGCCGTCTCGCCCCTCTCCACTGCTGCTCTGCAAGATGACGAGGAGGGCAGCACGTTTAATAGGCGCCAGGCACCGTGCCCAAGGCCTGGTGTTTGAACATTTCATCTTCACAGCTACCCTGAGACAGGTCCTGCTACTTCCCCATTTTACAGAGGAGGAAACTGAGGCCCCAAAGCATGCAGCACATCCCAAGTAAACTTGGGAGCAAACCCCAGGGCTGGCAGGGGTTCCCCCGTGCCCACTGCCCTGCCCGGCGTCCCCAGAAAGGAGCACACGCTGGGGCTGCCTCAGGGGGGTCCACAGGGGGAGGTGGGCAGTTCTCCCTGGAAGGGAGTCCTCATCTCCTTGAAGTTCTGGTCCACGTGGGCTATGGCCTGCAGCTACTGTCAGCAAGACCACACCCGCTGGCCAGGGAGACGTTTGGCTTAAGATTTTTTTTCTCTTTTTTTTTTCCTCCCCCTTTTTTTGGACTACCCCGTCCAGGCCAAACTGTAGGGTATTTTTCAAACAACCAGCTACAAACATTTTCCTAACAAGGTCTCCTGGGATGAGAAATGGAAACTTTTTGTGTTGCAACCTTCGGCTCTGGCATTTTAACAATGCACTACCCAGGGCTGCGGTGGTCAGCGGCGGAAGGGAAAGCGCTCCGTGCAGGGGGCTGGGGGGCACAGCTGGGGGACCACAAACCCAGACCCAGGCCCTGCAAGGGCACGAAGCTACACATTTCACTTCTTCCACTTCCCAGCACAGCTGGCACGGCAGCCACCGTTCCCGCCCTGCTTCACAGATGCACAAACAGGCTCAGAGAGGGGAGGTGACTTGCTGAGGCCACACCTCCGTGGATGGTGGTGCCGGCTGGTGTTCAGACTCAGGGCTCTCCGATTCCAGAGCTTCCAGCCCACCGCTGCCACTGGCTGCCTTCCTCTACTTCAAGCTCCTCCTGGTGGGACAGCCCCTAGAAGAGCATCTGGATAAAGGCACAGGGCTTGGATTCCCATCCTGCCTTCTCTAATGAGCAGGGCGACACGAATTCCACACTGCCTCCATGCTGGGATAGGTATACCCAATAAGATACACAGATGTGGGCATGACTGGGTCAGCAAAGACTCTTTGGTAGCAAGTGACAAAAACCCAAGGCAGAGTTCTTCAGCTAAAAAAGGGGATTTACAAGTTCAGAACAGCAGGAAGAATGGGGTGGAGGTCAGGCATGGCTACATCCAGGTGCTCAAACACTGTCATCAGGTCACTCTCCCACCCCATTTTTGGGTCGGTTTCTCTTTGGCCTCCTTCTCTCCCAGCAGACAGGCTCCCTGGGAGGCAGGGAGCGTGGCTGTCGGCTGTCTCCCTTCAAGAGCCAACATCTTTCAGCATCCGTGTCAACCCCAGGGCAGGACTGTGGTTGGCTGTTTGGATTCTGGCCCATCCCTGAACTTGGCCTCCCTGTGGCCAGGGGTTGAAGCTTAGAACCAAAAAGTCAGGGAGCTGAAGTAGGCACCCCTACACTTGCTGCAGCAGGAAGAACACCTCCCTGAGTACTGTGTCAACCGGAGAGGCTTCCAGCGGTGCTCTCACCCCCACCCAGAGGATCCATTTACATACACACCTCCTGCAGCCACGGGTCCTCAAGGAGCGTGAGAAATGCAACCCTCTGGCGTTGCGCTCTGCGCTTATGGAAGTAACCAGATGACCTCTGCTGCACTTGATGCAAAATGCAGTAGAGTCCTGGTCCCCTTCCCAAGCCATTCCGTCCAAAAGCCATTTGACAGGAGCAGGCAAGGAAGGCGTCCAGGATGGGGAAGGAGGGGCCCTAGTGGCCCAGGGTGAGGCGTCAGCCCGGGTAGGTGGGAAGAGTGACACAGCACCAGCAAGAACAGGGCTGTCAAAGCATGAGGGCCTGGCCCAAGCACACATGAGCTGAATTCGCTGCGTAAGTGGCCTCTGGGGGACAGCCACCCTGGTGCGGGTTGGGGGGCCTGAACCTCGCTCCGAAGGCCACCTGGGACATAAAAGGACAAGACAGGGATTTAAGGAGAGAGGGCAGAGCCTGAGCCCAGAGAGGCCATGGGGAGGTCAGAGGGAGAGGGGACCTGAGAGTCCACAGGGAGGGTGCCCCTTAGGCCCGCAGACACACTGGGACCATGTACACCATTTTCATTTAATTTGTAAATAATTTATATCCTTCTGAAACAAAACCCTGAGGCTAAGGTACATCCGTCTGAAGTTTTCGGAAACAGAAGAGTTGACAAAGGCCACTGGAGGAGACCGGAGGCTCTGGGTCGGTGAGTGCCAAAGGCGCTGATGCCATGGGGGGCGTCTCGCCTGGTCCTCGTGGCAAGGCACAGCGAGGAGGGGCTCGCACAGGCCAGAGAGAGGTGCCCCCAGACTCACAGGAGCCCTGGGGACAGGGGGAGGGGAACGCCGCAGTCACCCGTGAACAAGACAGAAGGGAAGTAGCCCCAGCAGCTGGCCTCGTGGGGACGTGCAAGCCAAACTCCACTGCCCGCGCCAGTCCCAGAACCCGCCTGAGCCACCGGCAGAGTCTGGTTTCCTGTTTCCTTCCAGCACCCATATCCTGATGGCCTGAGCAGGCAAGTCCCAGACATCGGAGGAGTGACTTCAACAGTCGGAGGCCCTGGATATTCCCCAAGGGACTGGAACCCTCCCCAGGATCCAGATGCGGAGATGTGGGATTTGACGGGGAGCGAGGGCAAGGGACATGCACTTCCCGAACCCCACCTACACAAGCACTGTTGCCCCAGGTGCTTTTCTCCACATTGTGACATCGGAAAAGCTCACCCCTGGGGTCCAAAACCCAACCTTCCCCCACAGGCCCCTCTGCTCCTCCATGGCCCTGCTGGAGGCGGAGCGTGGTGTGATGGTGCCCTGGGCTGGCACGGAGAGCGCTCCACGGGGCGGGCGAGGATGCAGCTGCTCACGTCCCCCTCTCCTTCCTCCGGCTGGTCCTCTGGCTGCTGAGATCGCTCAGCTTCTTATCCAGCCTCCTCTGCAGCTGGGCCCTCTTGGCTGGGTCCAGGGACCTGTCCTTGGTCCCGCTGCCAGCATAGAGGACCCCTTCCCGGCTGATCCTCTGCCGGGCGTGGGCGCGAGCCCTCTCGCCGCAGCCATGGATCTGGGGAGGACACAAGAATCAGTGCTGGACTCACAGGGGCAGGGAGGCAGACCCTGCAGAGCTCTCCCTGTCAGAGCTGGAGGGCCACCAGCGCCCCAACAGAGAGGACCACTCCTCCCCGCCATGGCGATCCTTCACCCTGCAGGCTGCTTGGCAGGAAGTGGGGTGGGTGGCGCGCGAGGGCTCTGCACCCTGGTATGGCTGGAGGTGGGAGCCCCCGAGTGCACACTCAGGAAATGGCAGCACCCGGACTGACTGACCACACAGCTCTGCAGCCACTTCCCGCTGCCGCCCAGCCTCCGTGTAACCCACACTGCAGATAGGACTGGTGACACCACAGCCCTGTCGACACCCTCCAGGGCGCCCCACCACCTTCAGGACAGGCCTGACTCCTCCAGGCAGCTCACCAGGCCTTGCCCAGCCTCGACTCTAGCCATCCTGCCTCACACTTCTCCCAACTCCCGGACTGCACCCGGGGCCTTAGGCATGCTCTAAGGGTGAAGAGCCCGCCCACCTACACGCCATCACCCTGTCCTCCCCAGCCCAGCTCCCACCTTCTGTCCCATAGGTCTCAGCCCCCGTGTGACTTCCTCCAGGAAGCCCACCCTGACTGCTGCACCTGGGTGGGTGTCCTTGCTGCCACCCTGGCCCTGGGTTTCCTTCCTCAGAGCACTTGGCACCTGGCACTGTATGTTGGTCTCTTACTCAGATCCCCCACCAGGCCTAGCATCCTCCAGGGCAGAGACGAGGCTGGCTCAGACCCCAGCTTCCCACAGGCACCCCCACATCAGGCCCAGAGGGTTGTCACCAACCCAGGCTCAAGGAGTGAATGACACAGCAGCCAGGCCGCAGCCAGCTCAAACCACATGCTGGAGCTCTGCCTCCACCTCTCCTATGCCACATGGACCAGATTAGGCCACGGACAGAACCCAGAGACACTGGGACAATTCTGTCTCCCCAGAATCCCCACTAACAAGGCCGCAGCTCAGCAAGTAAGGCATCTTGTCTGCTTATGCCCTGAGGTGCTTGGAACAGACCATGCGTCAGTGTCTGCTTTCCGTTTCTTAAGGTATCTGGAGCTCACGATGAGCTCACTTTTCCGTCTGAATCAAGTCTGCCCAGGGTCTGCTCCCTGGACACGGAACCCACCACCCTTCCCCACTATCTGACCCCCAGGAGGGGAGGCCGACATACCTCGGGCAGGTGGTGGCTGAGGCAGTAGCGGCGGCCACAGAGGTGGCAGAACTGGCCCAGGGTCGTGACACTGGCTGTGCACTTGGCAAAGCCACAAGTGTTATCAGCCTTAATGGCCGCAGAAACCAGGGCTTCGAAGTCCTCCTCTGTGGGCAGATCTATGGCTGGATGTCCTGGAGAAGACCCGTGTCACTCAGGAAAACGGAAAGACAGCAGTGCCACACCTGGTCCCTCATTTAAGGTGTGGTTTTTTGTGTTTTTTTTTTTTGAGACAGTCTTACTCTGTCACCCAGGCTAAAGTACAGTGGCACAATTTCAGCTCACTACAACCTCTTCCTCCCAGGTTCAAGCAATTCTTCTGTCTCAGCCTCCCGAGCAACTGGTACTACAGGCGCACGCCACCACGCCTAGCTAATTTCGTATTTTCAGTAGAGACGGGGTTGCACCATGTTGGCCAGGATGGTCTCGAACTCCTGACCTCATGATCCGCCTTCCTCGGCCTCCCAAAGTGCTGGAATTACAGGCATGAGCCACTGAAGCCGGCCTTCATTTAAGGTTTTAAAAGCAATTCATGGCTGAGTGCGGTGGCTCACACCTGTAATCCAAGCTTTTTGGGAGGCTGAGGTGGGAAGACTGCTTGAGGCTGGGAGTTCAAAACTGGCCTGGGCAACATAGTGAGACCCCGTCTCTATTAATTCTAAAAAAAAAAATTAAAAGGCAGTTCCTATCTCTTCCCTCTGCTACTGTGTCAGTGGCTGGGGGCTATCCTCTAGCACAAAGCAGGGTGGCTGCCCAGGAAAGGTCTGGGGCGTGAATTCCTCTGAGCCCCAGGCTCTGGCAAGCCGCTTTCAAAGCCACGCGCTGTTCCTGTGCAGCGTCGCCTGCAGGAACTAAATGGATCAGTGGGAGCAGGAATTCCTGCCTGGTCTTGCTGAGCTAAAAAACAGCTGTAGCAGGAGCACCCCCCAGACTGACCAGGTCTACATGCTCTGCCAGCACACGCCTGGCCAACTCCCAGTGCACGGCTGGCCAGCTCCAGGAGGGTGGGCACCATGCAGGATGTGGCAAACGGAGAAGAGCCCACCCTGGACTCCGCACGGCCCAGGGGTGAGAATGGTTTTGCCTGAGCCGGCCCCTATGGTTCTGAGTATTTTGCCCAGGACGACTTCCAGACAGAGTGCACCATTGCTGAGCAAGACCCCACCCTCCAGGGCCACCTGTGATGCGGGAACCCGTGATCGCTCCGTTCCGAGGGGCTCCAGGGACCGTCCACCTTTGCTCTCCCAGGCCCCTCCCGCTGCCGTAGACACGCTCGGAGCACTGCCTACTTGCTGAGCCCGGCAAAAGCTCTGGGATGAGAAGGTGCCTGTGACCTGATCCCTGACCCAAGGGGGCCCAGACCGAGCTGGGAGTTGCATGACTGAAAATAAAGCTAAAATGACACAGGTGCAGCCCCGCTGGGAGGAAGCCCTTCCTTCTGTTGATGGTGGCAGGTGAGTTCCAAGTGGGGCCACCACCCCAGTGAAGGGACACTGCCCCATGTTCTCATTAGTTGACTTACCTTTGGCCTTTTTCTTTTTCTTTTCTGGAAGTTTCTGCTGCCCCGAGGCCTGCTGCTCCTTGCTAGAGGGCTGCCTCTGCATGTCCCTGTCCCTCTGCAGTCTCTCCAGGTGCAGCGTCCTCAGGTCTGGCTGCTCCGGGCCATGCTGCTCCCCGGGAGGCTGCTTCGTCTGCACAGGGCTAGGGGGCACTGGCTGGAGAGGGACTGGGCTGCCAGTCCCTGCCAGGAGTCCCGGGGCTGCTGGGGGTCCTGGGTCTGCTGGGGGTCCTGGAACTGCTGGGGATCGTGGAGCTGGCAGGGCCCTCTTGCTCACGGTGATGAACCTCCTCTTCCCTTCCCCGGAGCTGTCATGCCTCAGCCCGTGCTCCTCGGCTATTTGGTGGACCCGCAGCCTATCGTGGGAATTGAGGGAAGGAGGAAACTCCAACTGCATCTTCTCGCTGGCCATGAACTCCGCTATCATGGCCCGGAAGTGGTCCATGCCGTCTTGGCCCTCCACTCTGTCAGGGCTGCCTCCAGTGAGACTGGGCTGAGACGGGGCTTCCAAGCCCAGAGGCTTCCCGGCCGGTTTCTTCCGGCCGCGTCTGGCAGCTGCTGCAGCCTCCCGGCCTCCCTCTTGCCGCTGGCTTCCATTCCTGGTGGATGCAGCAGAGCCCTGGGTCTTGGTGGCACTGTGGCTGGGACCCTGGGAGCTCTCATGGGAATAGTTATCCGGGATGATATCGTCAAGATACTCAAAGGCCGTGCGTACTTCCCCGTGCTGTGTGAAATACTCCACCAGGGTCTTCAAAAATGCATGGTTGTTGACGGTATGGGAGTCACAGATGACCGCCACATGGCGCCGGGCACGGGTGACAGCCACGTTGATCCTCCGGTCCTCAGCAAGAAAACCGACCTCACCTACAAAGGGCGAGAGGGGAGTGAGGGCAGGTCTCAGAATAAGAAACAGAGTCAGGCTCCTACGCCCTTTTCAGTAACCACCACCAAAAGTGTGGCCCCCTGCACCATGGCCCACCCTCCACGCGGCTGCCCAGCCATGCATGGCATCATGATGCCACACCTGCCCTGGCATCTGGCTGCTGCAGCTGACCAAGTGGGGCTCTGGGGAACCCGACTGGGTTCTGTTGCTCCTTTCCGTCTGCCTAAGCCCAGCCTCAGAGGCCACCTGGGGTGTGGGTACAGCTGGCACCGGGGAGAAAGCACAAGAAACCTTCCAGCACCTTCCCGTCTTTTCCCCACAGCTTATAGTCAGGCCTCATCTGCTTTCTGCCTTCTGAGAACGTCTCACAAAACCCATTCACTAAACCTGTTTCTGGGAACAACTCTCATCCCGAATGGAAAACCCACAAACCACAGCAGCACAGAAACCATAGCAGGACCACCACACCCCGCGGCTCTGTGCACTGAGGCTAAAAGCCGGCTCAGGGCAAGACATCCTGGCCATTCCCAGCCCATCTTGCACTCCCAGCTGCCACCCTAGACACTTGCTTCCTAACCACACGCCCATGCCTCTGAGCCTCTGCAGAGTCTGTTCCCTCTGTTTTGCCTAACGTGAACTTACTGAGGACAGAAGTTGCTCCATACCCACACCACCAGCAACCAGTGTGGCACCAGCAGATACCCAATATGCCCCGAATCAATAAATTCACTTCTGTGCTGTCCCCAAAGGACTCTGACAAGGGTCCATACCTTTCCTGTTGGACCTGACGAAGGACAGTATCACGGCCTCCTTCTCTCGGCCTTGGAAGCCATCAACAGACTTGATTTCAAGCTCAGGATGCCTGTGCGCGAGGCTCTGTCTGAGCAGGTCCACCTGAAACGCCAGCCAGATTGTGGCCTCCTCACTCCCAATGCCAGCGTGCCAAGACCCTGCCCTTCAGCTCAGCACAAGGCCTTGCACTGCTCAACAGCCAGGACCCAGGAAGGGAGCCTGCAGGGGCCCTGTGGGGAAAGCCTTCCTGCCCAGCCTCCCCACAGGCATGCATGCACGCCAAACACGACACCCCGCCCCTGGCATTTCAGCATTTCTGTGGGCTCATGACAGCCCTATGTGTGATGCCCACACACCAGGAAGGGGTGACGGCCACTTCCAGAGACCCTCCCCATACTTCAGCAGGTATATTTTTCCTATCAAACAAGATACAGATGGGAACACGACCTGAGCCAGACCAGCAAGGTTCAAGGCTGAGGCTCCTGCGGGAAATGCCAGAAACGGTCAGGCTGTTGTGCCAGGGCTGCCTGGGGAAGGGCTGGGTCTGCCTGAGGCTGCCGGGGCCACCTGGGAAATCTGGCCAGAACACAAAGCCAGTGCAGAAGACAGGGCACTGGGCAGGGTGGGTGGGGCGGCACAGGCAGATGACCACAGAGGGGCCCCTGCCCATGCCATTTGGGCCCTGGATCCAGTCACAGTGAGGTCAGCCCTAGCCCTGAACTTTTCGGTCACCACAGCCAACAAATCCTCTTTTCCTTCTAGCCCCTCAATTGTGTGAGCCCCTGCTGCTCTGCAGAGGGAGGAAAGGGGCCCCTCGCACCTGGAGGTTGTACGGCGAGACCACGGCAATGTCACAGGCTGGAACACCGGCGTCCACCAGAGCCTGGATGTGCAAACTGACGAGGCGGACTTCACCTAGAGGGAAACAGAGGGCTGGTGGGCAGCGGAGGGCGCCCTGAGCTGGCATCCACCGCTAACACGTGTTTTGGGCACATTTCTATCATGGCCAGCTGGTCCTACACTGTGCCCAGGTGGCTTCCTGGAAGCTAATCATCTGTGTGTCAGGCCCCAGGACCAGCCATGCCCAGGTAACGAATTTCACATCAACAATGAAGGCCTTTTGAGTTGTATGGCCGTGCACCCTGTTCAACTTGGAACTGGGGAGATGGTGGTGTCGGCTGAGCAAGGCATTTTCCCATCGCCGGGCCAGCCAGGCGGAGCTGGGACACCATTCAGGGGAGGGCCGTGAAATGCTCTCAGGCGCCCCTCGCCCAGTAGCAGGCTGCTCACCCTGAGAACATGCTCCTGCTCAGCCTCGTGGAGCACAGAGCTCCAAACCTTTCATGGTCATCAGTAACTCAGCTCCTCCGGAATTGGGTAATTAAAGGGCCTTTTATTTTTAAAGAGCTTGAGGTATGTTTAAACAAAAAAGCTGGCCATCTCTGAGCAAGCTCACCAGGGTTCCCTTTGGACTGCTCGTCCTGCTCTTCCAGCTCAAACAGCCCGCAGCCGGCGGTGTCCACCAGGAGCAAGGGCACGCCCGTCTCCTCCGTGGCGGCCACGCCTGGGAGGTCCCTGTCCCAGGCAGAGGGAGCACATCAGGGGAACCACAGCACAGCACTGAGGCTCCACCTGACAGAACCGACCCTCCCACGAGGCAAAGACTAAGGCAGGGGAGGACGGTGAGCACATCGGGCGTCAGACGGGAGGGAGTGGGCCTGATCCAGCTCTCCAGGGCAAGGCCACGCTCTCTTCCAACCAGGTAGCCTCAGCGTCAACTTTCACGTGGAAAGCCTCACTTTAGCTTGCTGCGTAGAAACAGGTGACGCACAGGATTGGCCAGGGCAGAAGGATGGGGCAGGGGTTGGGGCCGAGCTACTCACCTCAGGAGGTGCCCCGCCACGGAAGGGTGGGCTGTGAGCTGCCCGAGGTACATGGTCTCTGAGGCCCAGCGCATGATGGCCTGGTGCATACGGTACTGCATGGTCAGCGTCCGCACCACCCTCACGCCGTGCTCATCGGCCAGGCGCTCCATCAGGCTGAGCGACAGTCCCGCCAGCGCAGCCCTGTGCCCAAGAGGGAGAAATGGGGAAGGCAAGCCTGAGTCCCAGAGTCCAGGTGTGAACCTTGGGCAAGTGAGGAGGACAGGCCCCAGACCGCAGGACCCGACTCTCCCCTGGGTTCCGACCCAGAAGTCACCAGTGGGTGGGGTCGGCTGAATCACGGCCCCAAAGGTACTCAACATCCACTCGCTAAGACCTGTGAATGTTCCCTGACGAGACAACAGGGACGCCGCAGCTGAGATGAAGCTAAGGATGCTGGGATGGGGAGGCGACCCTGCATGACCTGAGTGACAGCCCAAGGCTCTTAGAAGAGGGGCACAGGAGGGTCAGAGTCAGAGAAGGCCACTCCTGGGAGAGATGTGAAGACGCTGCGCTGCTAGCTTCGTAGGCGGAGGAAAGGACAAGTCAAGAAATAGCCTCCAGGACTGGAAACAACCAGGAAATGGGCTTTCCCTGACCCTGGTTCCAGAGGACAGACCCTACCCACACCTCGAATGTGACCAGGTGAGACTGATTTTGGACATCTGACCTGCAGAACTGTTGTTTGGTCAGTCTGTTGTTTTCAGCCACTAAGCCTGTGGTCACTTGTCACAGCCACAATAGAGAATGGACACTCCAACGTGCTCCAGCTGTGAGGAGTCCACTCCCACCAAGAACGGCTGCCCCCGCTGGCACTGCCCAGGCACTGCACTGGCACTCCTCCAGGCACTGCTAGGTGCACCAGGTGTGGACTCAATCCCTTCATGCTGGTAGCAACCTCATGAGGTGGCTACTGTTACGATTTCCATGTTACATGCAAGCAGCGCGAGACGGAGAGGGAGGCCGCCAGCCCATAGCTGTCCCACTAGTGAGCTGCAGAGCCGGGACCTGCCAGGGGTGCCTGGCGCCAGAGCCCACCATCTGCACCACTACGGCTCACCAACCCCACCAAAACCCTGGGGCAGTGCCTAGCTCCACTCCAGAGACCCTCCCTCTGGAAACTTACAAGACCTCTGTGATTAACCCATTTTTCATAAAGATCTCTACTGAACATAATTAACGCCAACAGAGCGAGGACAGGAAGTGATATCAGCACCAACTGCAAACCAAACCCAAAAACCAGCGCAATGCCACTCAGCGTCCCCTCGAAACCATCCTACTCTCTCCAGGGACACGATGGGGCCCCTGCCCCAGGGCACAGTTCCAGACTTCCTCCACCCAAAGGCTTTCCAGAGGACCAAGCCCTCCTTTAGAGACATCTTGAGAACCTCTCCCTGGAAGCCGCCACTGAAGCAGCATCCTCCCACGCCTGTCCTCCCTGCTCCTAGACAGGTCCTGATGGCAGAGGGTGCTGTCATCCTGCCGGCTGCAGCAGGGAAACGCGGCTGTGGCTGCACACTCCATGGAGCCAGTAGGAGCCATGCCCCTTCTGAGTTGGGGCAGGAGCTCTCCCAGCAGAAGCTGCAGCTGCAGACCCAGGCCCCTGCCCCTGGAAGGTGGGGCTACAGCCACCCAAACTGCAGCTGTAGATCCAAGCCTCCCTGTGCTCTGGGGTGAGCCAGGAACAGCCAGGACCTGCCCTCCCCAGCGTAGCGGCAGCCACCAGACCTGTGGCTGCAGACTTGGGCCTCCAGCTCCATGAAGCAGGCAGGAGCCAGGAACAAGAGGGCGCCCTGCCTCTTCCGAGCTAGGGGAGCAGGAGCTCCTGGGCACAGCCGTGGCTGCCCTCCCATTCTGCAGCTTGCACCCTCAGGCTCCCCAGGAAGGGCCTCCCCACTGCCCCTGCAGGCTCAGGGGTGTCTGCTCCCACTGCCTGGCCTCTCGGCTTCCAGCACCCATTCCGATCTCAGAGCTGGGTTGGTGCCAAGCCCTGAGACCATCAATGGCAGCAGGAGACAGACAGAGTCTCGGGTAGGCCAGAGCAGGCGGTGGAAGGCCAGGAGGGCCTGAAGGCTGGGGGCCGGGTTGCCAGTCCTGAGGACCAGAGTGGGGACCCCTGATGCCTCTTCCAGGCCTGCCCATGGCCACCCACCCATGGCCACCCACCCATGGTCACCCATGGGCCAACTGGCACACACTTCCTTCCCTCTGAGATTTATAAAAGCCCGGGGCTCAGCCAGAGGATGGAGAGGGCAGAGACACAACCGTGCAGAGCGGAGCTACATTCTCTGCTGAGAGCTTCAGAGACCTGCAAAGAGGTCTAGGTGACTTGCCTACAGAGAGCAGCCACCCTTCTCCAGGGCCTCCTCTCTGCGGAGAGCTGAACACTTGGGATACCCAAGCCTCTGAGCTGTTCTAACACTAAAATAAAACTCTCTTCACCCTTCACTTGTCTGTGGCCCTCATTCTTCCTGGATGCAGGACAAGAACTGGGGCAAAGATGCTGCGGCCACAGAGGTTTCTAGCCAGAAAAATCAACACCCCAGAGATCCCGCAACATTTCCACTCCAGATCCCGACGCTTCTTCCCCAGGACATCCTTTCAGAGCGCCTTCTCCAGCACTCCCCTTTCTCCCGCCATCTTCGTCTCCCACATCTTCCTCCCAAAGCGCACTCTCAAGTACTGTTTTGACACCTCTCTCTCTGAGGCACCCTGGCCTACATACCCCCGACTCCTGGGCCACCCACTCGCCTTTGATGAGATTCTACTCAACAGGCTTTCTGTGCATCTTTTTCTGGTCCTCAGAAAACAACGAGACTTCATAGCTTCTACACACCCGCGGTGAAATAGAGAAGTGTTTCAAATGGCATCAGAAATCAGAAGAAACCAATCTCCCGGTGGAAGTGAGGGCCAGGATGCAGGCATCTCCAAGCGTTTCACTCCTCAGGGATAACTTTCTGAACAGGGACTTGTTCAAAGACAGCCCACGTGCCAGGCCCTGTTCACAGGCCTCATGTAAGGGCAATCCAGGAATACCACACAGAGACTCAACTGGAGGGAGGGCACGCCCACCACACCCAGGCAGGAGTGGTCCAGGCAGAGGGGCCAGTGAGGCCTGTGTGGCTGGAGCAGTGAGCACAGGGTAGTATCCGAAGAGGTGAGGGAGGGGCCGGGGGTGCGTAGCACTTCCTCCAGCGGGACAGCCCAGGCCAGGCCACTGCATCAGGCTCAGGTGTCTGCAGGGCAGAACCGTGGTTTGCTGCATCTCTGCCCAGTGTCCTCCATCCAGGGATGTGTCTACAGATCGAAGACTAAAGAACCCACCTGCGCTGTGACCTAATCCACCCAAAGGCCAATTAGCCCAGCCCACGGAGAACCCATGCCTCTCACGCAACTCTACCATCAAACCTGCCTGGTTTGTGAGGGGATATTCAACTCAACAAGCAGGGACGCAGCACAGAAACGTGTCGGGCCCTGTGTCCAGTTCTGAGGCTACGGAGACGAAGCGGATACGACCCCGCCCTCAGAGAGCGCACGATCTCACAGATCCGACATCGAGACGAATAAATGCAGTAAGGTGGGGTGGGAGCCGCACAGAGAAACGTGAGGAGGAGGCACCGCAGGGGCTCCTGGTGAGCCCAGAAGGTCGGCATCAAGGGTGGCCGGCGGGACAGAGAAAGGCACCTCCAGCAAAGGGACCTTACCTGTGAGAGACGGTGGTCGGGGGCAGCTGCTTGTGGTCGCCTGCCAGGATGCACTTTCCGGCCTGCAGTAGGGGAATCCAGCAGCTGGCCTCCAGGGCCTGGGCACACTCGTCAATGACCACCACGTCGAAGTGGCCCTCGGGCAGCAGCTTCAGGGGGCCATCGGCAGATGCACCTGGTGGAAACAGGGAGCCTCGGGTCTCCAGGGGCATGGCTGCTTCCCAGCGTCCGCAGCCACGCTGGAGGAGACCACCAAGCCGGGTGCTTCATAACCTAGGCTTGCACTACAGCTGTGTGGGATGAATTTGTATCTTACAATAAAAACTTGGCCAGGACATTTTAAAACTCAAGGTTCCAGCTCACCTGCATTGCAGGCAGTGAGTCCTCTGGCCACAGGCCACTCTGACTTTCAATCAGCAAAATTAATCACCACTTTGGGGCTGTGCTCCCAGCCCAAGGGATGCTTAGTTCTAAATATTGCAACTCAATTATTTTCTAAATGTAGAAACTGACTTTCTTGGACATATAGAACAATCAACTGCTGAGCATTCACTCAGAAAAAAACCTCCATGTATTTGGCAACACAACCCGCTGCAGCAGCTTTTCCTTCCTGGGACACGGAGCAGCAGAGTGCAGAGCTGAGGCTCTGAGCAAGACTCAGGCCCCACGCCAACGCCAGCAAACAGCAGGGGCCTCAGACGAGCCTCCCACTCCTGAGCCAGTTTCCTTATCCACACACACCGACAACACCTACATCTCATACGATTGCTACGACAACGGGTGATAACATACACAAAGTGCCTGGCGTGAGAAGGCAGGTTTCCATAATTGTGATCAGTGTTAGTTCCCATGCTTTCTGCCTTCCGTGAGTGAATTATGCTAATAATATGTTCATAAAGTCATGACGAAGACATACATTGAGAAATATCCCAAGATTGACTCTTCAGAGATGGCTAGAAAAAGGACCCAGAGAGGAGACAGAACTTGGCTGGGCTTTGGATAATTAAGAGACACGCTTAGTCACAGATGCGACTTCACAGTACAGAGAGAAACCAGACTTCGTGATGGACAAGCACTCACAGGAACTCACTCTAGTTCCCCAACAACCCAGAGGGAACAGAAAGAACACAAAAGCCACAAGTTGACCTTGTGGGGGTCGGGGTGCCTCTTGATTTCCAGCAAGTGCTCTCCTTGAAGCCAGAGAAGGACGTCAGCAAAGAGACTCTCACAAACTCTGAGAATTCTCTCCTCCACGAAAGCATCAAGACACTGGCAAATGGTCAGAATCAACTTTCTCAGAACTCTGGAAACTTGCCAGAGGCTTGCAGCAATCAGGGAGTGTTCATTCCAGAAAAGTGTCTGAGTCCCCATCAGCACGGGAGCTCTGTAGCACTCAAACCTGCCTATTCCCAGCCATCCCTCCCCATCCTATGGCAGCCTTGAAACCCTCAGTCTGAAGTTAGGGTGAAAACCAGCACCTGGCAGCCCCAGGGTGCAGAACAGGGCTGGCATTCCACAAAGCCCCACTCCAGACATTGTGCTTATCTCATCTGTCTGGGAATCTTCTGGCAGACCACACTCAAAAGACTTTCTCTGAGCTCACACAGTGCCAACAGCCTTTTCCCTGGTGGTGTTTGTCAAAAACAATCAGAGGTAACTGTCGAACATCACAGCTTTCTAAGACAGGGAATAATGGTTGGAGCAAACGATAGCATAACCAAACAAAGTTTTAAACTGGAGAATGAGATGCCTCAGGGGGCTTTGAAAAAATCCAACATATTCCTGGGAATCTAGAAGGCCACACACATGCACAGGGCCCAGGAAAGACCTGGGGAGGCCCTCAGTTCTCACCTTTGGCCCAGCTCAAGGCACTGCCCACACAGGAAGTGAAAGATGAGAGTCACAAACAGCCCGGCTCTGTGTTGGAGGTGTGTCTAAGCACACACACAGAGCTGCAAAGAATGGGGTATTTATGGCTCCAGGAGTTCAGGAGGATTTCTGTCTAATCACTAGCTGGCCACTAAGCTTTATTAGACTTTAGTGGCCATAGAAGACAAAAAATACAGACTTTACAGAATGAGTCCAGAAAAATCACTAAACAAACAAATAGTGGCAGCAACAACAAACCCTGGAGTGGGAAGAGAACCTGACTTCCAGAATTGCCACATTCTATTATTTAAAATCATCCATTTTCAACAAAAAACTACAAGGCATGTAGAGAGTCATGAAAATATGGCCAAAATACAGGAGAAAAAAGGCAAACAACAGATACTGAGGCCAGGAACAGTGGCTCATGCCTGTAACCCCAGTACTTTGGAAGCCAAGGCAGGTGGATCACCTGTGTCAGGACTTCAAGACCAGCCTGGCCAACATGATGAAACCCCGTCTCTACTAAAAATACAAAAATTAGCTGTGCATGGTGGTGGCCACCTGTAATCCCAGCTACTCAGGAGGCTAAGGCAGGAGAATCACTTGAACCCGCGAGGCAGAGGTTGTAGTGGGCTGAGATTGCGCCACTGCACTCCAGCCTGAGAGACAGAGCAAGACTCCGTCTCCAAAAATAAATAAATAAACAAATAAATAAGATACTCAAGAAAGCCCAGATGCTGATCTTACTAGACAAAGACTGGAAAAAGCAGTGATTCTAAGTATGGTCAAACAGCAAAAGGAAACCAAATCTAAAGAAACGAAGTGTGAGAATAATGTCTCCCCAAATAAGAGAACGTCAACAAAAAGACAGGAATAATTTTTGACAAAGCACCACACAGAGGTCAACGTAGTGGCTCACACCTGTAATCCCAGCACTTTGGGAGGCCAAGGCAGGCAGATCACGAGGTCAAGAGATCAAGACCATTCTGGCCAACATGGTGAAACCCCATCTCTACTAAAAATACAAAAATTAGCTGGGTGTGGTGGCACACAGTTGTAGTCCCAGCTACTCAGGAGGCTAAGGCAGGAGAATCTCTTGAACCTGGGAAGCAGAGGTTGCAGTGAGCCAAGATCGTGCCACTGCACTCCAGCCTGGTGACAGAGCGAGACCCTGTCTAAAAAAACAAAACTACCACACAGAAATTCTGGAGTTGGAAAGTACAATAATTGAAATTCACTAGAAGGAGTCAATAGCAGAGAATGATCAGCAAACTTGAAGACGGGTCCATTGAGAAGATCCAGCCTAAGGATGAGAAAGGAAAAAATGGAGGAAAAGGAACAGAGCTTCAGAGACCTGTAGAGCACCATCAAGTGGATAACTGATTCATAATGGGAGGTCTAGGAGAGGAGAGTAGAATAAGGGCAGAAAGAATACCTGAAAAAATAATGGCTGAAAACTCCCCAAATTTGATGAAAAACATGGATTTAAACATCCAAGAAGCTCCACAAACTCCATGTAATTTACTCACAGAGATTAACACCTAAACATCATAATCACGCACGCAAAAGACAAAAGAGAAACGCTTGAAAGCAGCAAGAGTAGCAACTTGTCACATACAAGGAGCCCTCAATGAGATCAATATCTGCTTTCTCATCAGAAACCATGCAGGCAGTGTAATGACACATTTAAAGAACTGAAAGACTGCCAACCAAGAACTCTACACCCAGCAAGACTATGCTTTAAAAATGAAGGAGAAACTAAGACCTGTCCAGATAAAGATGAGCTTAGAGAATCTGTCCCTAGCAAACCTGCTCTTCAAGAAATACCAAAGGGGGTCCTTTGGAAACAGTAACTCAAAACTACATGAAGAAATAAAGGCAACTACCTGGGTAAATAAAACAGACACCATAAATGTATTTTCTGCTTGTGACTCTTTTTTTTTTCTCCCATCTGATTTAAAACATAACTGGATAAAACAATAACTATAAAGCCAATCAGAACTCAGCCAGGCATGGTGGCTCACTTGTGTAATCTCAGCACTTTGGGAGACCAAGGTGGGTGGATCACTTGAGGTCAGGAGTTTGAGGCCAGCCTGGCCAACACGGTAAAAACCTGTCTCTACTAAAAATACAAAAACAATTACCTGGGCATGGTGGCATGCACCTGCAATCAGCTACTCAGGAGGCTGAGGCCTGAGAATCGCTTGAACCTGGGAGGCAGAGGCTGCAGTGAACCAAGACTGCGCCACTGCACTCCAGCCTGGGCAACACAGTGAGACACTGTCTCAAAAAAAAAAAAAAAAAAAAAAAAAAAGAACCTGGACTCTGTTTCTTAGAGCAGCCCTCCAGCTGAAAGGTTGTGACAGACAGACTTGAAGGCAAGGGTGTCCAACCTTTTGGCCTCCAAGGGCCACATTAGAAGAAGAACTGTCTTGGGTCACACATAAAATACACTAACATTAAGAAGAGCTGATGAGCTTAAATGTTTTAAGAAAGTTTACAAATTTGTGTTGGGCCACATTCAAAGCATCCTGGGCTGCATGCAACCTGCAGGCCTTGGGTTGGACAAGCTTGCTCTAAGGTACGCCCCAGGATCCTGGCCACTGGTGTTCACATCTTGAATAATGCCTTCCCCTTGAGTGGGGGTGGGGCCTGAGACTTGCTTCTAACCCACAGAATAGGGCAAAGGTGATGAGATGTGACATCCTCGATAACATTACATAAGATGATAACCCATCATGTTAGGAGACTGTGTCTCTTGCTGGCTTTTACGGAGCAAGCAGCCATGTTGACAAGGCAGCTAAGAGCAGCCTCCAGCCAACACCCAGCAAGACCCCACAGTGAACTGAACACTGCCAACAACCACATGAGCCTGAAAGCAGATCCTTTCCAGGCAAGTTTCAGATGAGACTGCAGGCCCCACTGACACTTCAATCGCAGCCTTGTGAGATCCTGAGCAGAGCACCTCACTCAGCAGGGCCTGGGCTCTTCACTCAGAGAAACTGTAGAATAATAAACATGGGTTGCTTTCAGCTGCGAAATTTGTGGTACTGTTATCACGCAGCAACAACACAGAGGTCTCACAAACACAACAGACATTCCTAAACCCCAAAATGGAGGTTGACAAGATTCCCACAACAGTCACCGGGTAAGCAGCTCTGTTAACAGGAGCACTCTCTCACAGCTAAGAGAGAACGGGCATCCTCCACCTATGCCCAAGACAGAAGAGCAGGGACTGCATTTACTCTCCCATTGGAAATAACAACCCCCCCATCCAGTTATTTAAAATTTTTTTAAAATAACTGAAACCACATTTTTCAGGACTGTAGACAACAGGTAACAAAGAAAAGCAAACCTTGAGTAAGGAGAAACAAAGGAGGTGAGCCCTGGGGTTGCCCAAGCTTTTGGCCTTGAGAGTTTCCAGGAGGGAGTACAGAGAAGGGGCAGCCAGGTGGAGCCTAGAAGCCTCCCAGATTTGAGAAGACAAGGCTGAGAATCCGTGGAGTTCAATGCAGGCAGAGCTTCCAGGATGAAATGCCAAAGAGACTGCTACACAGAGAGAAAACCCAAGAGATCTGCAGAGAAGGCCTGTGGTGCATGATTAGCACACGCTTATGAGAACCTTATCCAGGCCTGTGATCAGCGCACGCTTATGAGAACACTACTCCAGGCCTGTGATCAGCGCACGCTTACGAGAACACTACTCCAGGCTTGTGATCAGCGCAGGCTTACGAGAACTCTACTCCAGGCCTGTGATCAGCACACGCTTATGAGAACACTACTCCAGGCCTGTGATCAGCACACGCTTATGAGAACACTACTCCAGGCCTGTGATCAGCGCACACTTATGAGAACACTACTCCAGGCATGTGATCAGCGCACGCTTTATGAGAACTCTACTCCAGGCCTGTGATCAGCACACGCTTATAAGAACACTACTCCAGGCCTGGGAAAGTACCATCCAAAACAATTAGAGAAAAGTGCCCCAGTGCTCACACAAGACTGGGAATAGTAACCAATCCCATCAGTCAAACTAGAAAATCTCATGATGCAAGGTGCACTGGGTAGAAAGCTCAAAGGGTCTTACCTCAGTACTGGGGAATATTAACCCTGGACTAAACACTGATTCAGACCCTAACAAATCTCAAAAGTGAGACTCAAAAGGATTAAACTGTTTACAGGTAAATATACTGCTTCCCAGAACCAAATGCAAGAATATTATAGGAGGCTGGGTGCAGTGGCTTACACCTGTAATCCCAGCACTTGGGAGGCTGAGGCAGGCAGATCGCTTGAGGTCAGGAGTTGGAGACCAGCCTGTCAAAATGGTGAAACTCTGTCTCTACTAAAAATACAAAAATTGGCCGGGCGCAGTGGCTCATGCCTGTAATCCCAGCACTTTGGGAGGCCAAGGCGGGCAGATCACAAGGTCAAGAGATCGAGATCACCCTGGCCAACACGGTGAAACCCCATCTCTACTAAAAAATACAAAAATTAGCTGAGCATGGTAGCATGCGCCTGTAGTCCCAGCTACTCGGGAGGCTGAGGCAAGAGAAATGCTTGAACTCAGGAGGCGGAGGTTGCAGTGAGACGAGATTGCACCACTGCACTCCAGTCTGGCGCCTGGCTACGGAGCAAGACTCTGTCTCAAATATAAAAAAAATTAGCTGGGCATGGTGGTGCGTGCCTGCAGTCTCAGCTACTCCGGTGACTGAGTCAAGAGACTCACTTGAATCCAGGAGGCAGAGGTTGCAGTGAGCCAAGACCGCACCACTGCACTTCAGTCTGGGCAACAGAGCAAGACCCTGTCTCAAAAAAAAAAAAAAAAAAAAAATTACAGGAATACAAAACTATTTAATATTCAGCATGCAACAACATAAAATCCCCAATGTGTGGTATCCAAACAAATAGCAGGCACACAAAGAGGTAGGAAAACACAACCACACGAGATGAACAGTTTGTCGAAAGAGACCACAAATGACACAGATGATAGAAAGAATAGTCTAGAACATTAAAAAGAGTTATTATAGTTGTATTCCAAATATTCAAAAAATTAAATAAGGACATCAAAGATATAAAAAGACTCAAATCTTATTTCTGGGTGTCAGATGAGAGTTACACTGGATGGGACAGATGTTAGATGAGGCATGAAGGTAGGAAATTAGTGAACTCAGAAACGGCAATCAGCACGTATAAAGGTTCAGCTGTGCAAGATGAATTCCACAGATCCACTGTGCAGCACAATGCCATTAGTTAACAATACTGTATTGTATACTTAAACATTTCAGAGGGTAGATCTGATACTGTGTCCTCACCACGATTCTAAAAAACATGAAGCAAACTGCACCAGGGCAAATCCTGATCAAATTGCTTTAAACCAGTGATAAAGAAAAAATGTGGGTTTTTTTTTTTTTTCTTTTTCTTTTTATAACAGAGTCTGGCTCTGTTGCCCAGGCTGGAGTGCAGTGGTGTGATCTCAGCTCACTGCAATCTCCGCCTCCCAGGTTCAAGCAATTACTCCTGCCTCAGCCTCCTGAAGAGCTGGAATTACAGGTACCCTCCACCACACCCAGCTAATTTTTTTGTATTTTTAGTAGAGATGGGGTTTCACCATGTTGGCCAGACTGCTCTCGGGCTCCTGACCTCAGGTGATCTGCCCACCTCAGCCTCCCAAAGTGCTGAGATTATAGGCGTGAGCCACCACACCTGGCCAAAAAAAAATCTTAAATGCAGACATCAGAAAAAAGACACATTACATACAAAGGAACAAAGATAAGAATGACAGATTTCTCTTCAGAAATACTCATGCAGATGACAGTGGAACAACATCTTTAAAATATTGCAAGGAAAGTGTTAATCTAGAATTCTTACCCAGCAAAAATATCTTTCAAAACTGCAGGTGAAATCAGGGTATTTTCAGACACGCAAAAGCTATTAGAATTCATCACCAGCTGACCCACACTACAAGAAATGATAATGGACATCTTTCAGGTAGAAGGAAATGATACCACACGGAAACATGGGTGCAATGGCCCACGCCTGTAATCCCAGCAACTCAGGAGGTCAACGTGGGAGGACTGCTTGAGGCCACAAATTTAAGGTTACAGTGAGCTCTGACTGCACCACTGTACTCCAGCCTAGGTGACAGAATGGGACTTTGTCTCTTAAAAATAAAAAGAAGGCTGGACAACATGGCTGAACCTTGAGTGCATTATGGTCAATAAAACCGGCCAGTCACAAAAAGACAGATGCTGTATGATTCTATTTACCTGAGGTATCTAAAATAATTAAACTCTTAGAAGCAGAAAGTAGACTGGTGACTGCCAGGAGCTGGGACAGGGAGAAGGGACTCGCCGTTCAACGGACACAGAGTTTCCGGTTGGCAAGAGGAAAATGTTCTAGAGACGTGCTGCACAACAACAGGCGGGCGATGAATGCCGCTGTCCTACAGACTTAAAAAGGGTTACGGTGGTAAATTTTATGTTACATGTTTTTGAGCATAATGAAAACAAATTTCATTGTTTTTCAGCTGAAATGCTAAAATGATTATTTTAATGTCAGACAAAGTAGATTTCAAAAAAGAATGTTGTCAGAGGTAAAGAAGGTCATTTCATAATGATAAACTGGTTAATTAATCAAGAAAACAGCCCGGCCCACATTTATGACCCTAAGAAAAGAGTTTCCAAAGATATGAAGCAAAAAACCAAGAGGAATGCAGGGAAAAACAGACATGTCCAGTTAGATTCGGAGGTTTCAACATCCCTCTCTCAATACAGCAGACTTGAACCACACTACAAACCATCGTGATCTGATTACTTACAGAACACCAGACAACATCAGAACATACATTCTTTCAAGTGTGCATGGAACACCCACCAAGACAGAGACCAGATTCTGCACGATAAAGAAAGTCTCAATGAACTGATCCAAGTCATGAGGGTATGTCCTCTGACCACATGGAATTAAATTAGAAATCAACAGAAAGTAAGCCAGGTGCAATGGCACGTGCCAGTAGCCCCAGAAGGCTGAGTTGGAAGGACCACTTGAGCCCAGGAGTTTGAGTCCAGCCTCGGCAACATAGTGAGATCCCATACAGGATGGGGACGGGGACAGGCGGGGAGGGACGGGAGAGGAGAAGAGAAGAGAGAAAAAGAAATCAACAACAGAAAGATATCTGGAAAATTCCCAACTACTTGGAAACTATATAACACTTCTAAAAAAAACAAAAGGCAAATGAGACAGCATTTTGAAATAAATGAAATCTATCAGAATTTGTGGGATGCCACAAAAGCAGTACTTAGGGAGACATTTATGGAGCTAAATGGCTGTATTAGAAAAAAAGAAAAGTCTCAAGTCAATGATCTCAGCTTCTACATTAAGAAGCTAGAAAAAGAACAAGCCCAAGAAAACAGAAAACAGTGACAATCAATGTGGAAATAAATGAAACAGAAAAACAATAGAGAAAAAGCAAAAGCTGGTTCTTTGGGAAGATCAATTGAAACCTCCAGCCAGGCTGGGTGCGGTGGCTCATGCCTGTAATCCCAGCACTTTAGGAGGCTAAGGCAGGAGGATCCCTTAAGCCCAGGAGTTTGAGACCAGCCTGGGCAACAGAGCGAGACCCTATCACTTTTTGTGTGTGTTTTGGGGCTTTAAGGCGGGGTCTCACTCTGTCACCCAGGCTGGAATGCAATGGCGCGATCTTGGTTCACTGCAACCTCTGCCTCCTGGGTTCAAGCAATTCTTCTGCCTCAGCCTCCTGAGAAGTTGGAATTACAGGCACACACCACAACTCCTAGCTAATTTTTGCATTTTTAGTAGAGATGGGGTTTTGTCATGTTGGCCAGACTGGCCTCAAACTCCTGACCTCAGGTGATCCACCCACGTTGGCCTCCCAAAGTGCTGGGATTACAGGTGTGAGCCACCACATCTGGCAGACCTTGTCTCTTAAAAAATATATATATACACACAAATTTACATAAAAGAAAAAAACCCTCCAGCCAGAAGATCAGGTAAAAAAAAGAACACACAAACCAGTATCAAGAAGAATACAGGTTCCATCATGACAGATTCTGCAGATATTAAAAGAAAAATAAGGGCAGGTTAGGAACGACTGCATGCCTCTAAATTCCACAACTCAGATGAAATGGACAAAGAAAGATATGAGCTCATGGAAGAAAAGACAACTTGAATAGTCCTTTATCTATTGAAGAAGTTGAATCTGTAGTTAAAAATCTCTCTACAAAGAAAATTCCAGGTATGGAAGGCTTCACTAGTGAACTCTACCTAACTTTTAAGAAAGAAATACCAATTCTAAACAAACTCTTCCAGAAAACAGATGCAGGAACAGACCCCAACTCCTTCTCCGAGGCCACAGAGGCAGGATGGACACACCCCTCACCTGTGTTGGTGGCCAGGACCACATTGGCCGAAGCAAGGCTCTCGAGCATAGCCGCTTCTTCCCTCTCCTTCAATTCTTTTCTTAACAGCTTAATTTCATTTCGAAAATTACTTTTATCTCTCTTATCCTGGGTCTTTTTGTTTTTCACCTATAAAGAGAAGCAAAGAAGATATACTTATTTCAATCCAACCTTGTACTTCTTTAACTCTATTTATGAAGTGCTTCTATTTATAACATTTGGTCCAGTTCAATAAGCTCCTTTAGAAACACTCAGAAATCTTTCTTAAAAGAGACAAAGATATATACACGCAACTAAGCACCTTCCATCCTCACTTGTCTGAAGTCACAGGGACATTTTAAGTCCTTTAAAGAGACCGTGCTTTTAACTCTGATGAGACCAGAAATTGGATCCGCCCTGCTCTGCACAGAGGCATTCGATCTTGGGGAAGAAAAAGCACCTGCCCACCTCAGGATCTGGGTTGTAGGAGTTTACGAACTGAGAGACAGAGCTTCACATATTATTCTACATTTTTCAAGAGATTAAAAAAATTTTTCAACCCATAATCAAAACCTCAACTTACTTTAATATCTCAAAAAGATGTAAGCTTTCTTCATTTGTGATTTCTACTTTGGAGGATGGAGTTTTAGCAGGGGTGATCGGAGGTGTTTTATTGTGCATAATTTACAAAGAAAGAAAATCCCCAAAAGCACCAATTTCAACAGGAAATGAGATCACTCACATTTGTGATGAGCAAACAGCACGCATATTCCCACGCCACTTTAAGCTGCGTGGCAGGCATCTTTCCTTCTTCCACCTCCCAGCAGGCAGCCCATTCCTGCACTGCCACCCAGGCAGCCTCTACACCACGGGCTCATGGCAAAGACTGGCTCCCCGCACCCTCCCTGCTGCCATCACTCCTCCGAGGCTAGGACACAGAGGAGTGCAGGTGCCAATGGTGACCACACAGGACAGGATGTGAGTACGGACACTAGAGCAAAGTGGACACAGGAAAACCAAAGAGCTGTAAAGTGTCAGCTGGGAGGAAAAGGACCTCTCAAATGGAATGAAGTCATCACCACCCTACTTCCCAGGCGACTGGCGTCCTCTTTCACAAGAAGGTAAAATAAACAGAAAGCACTAGGAGGATGCCTGTTTTTTGAATGTTTTCAGGCTGCTTTTCTCCCATTGCCACCATTAGCAAGACAACAGGACCAGATAGAAAGACACCCAGGAAATGTTCTGTTTTTTGAAGAGAGCCTTGCTTTGTTGCCTAGGCTAGAGGGCAGTGAAGCAACGTTGGCTCACTGCAACCTCCACCTCCTGGGTTCAAGCAATTTTCCTGCCTCAGCCTCCCAAGTAGCTGGGATTATAAGCACCTGCCACCATGCCTGCTAATTTTTGTATTTTTAGTAAATATGAGTTCCACCATGTGGGCCAGGTTGGTCTCGAACTCCTGACCTCAACTGATCCGCCCGCCTCAGCCTCCCCAAGTGCTGGGATTGCAGGCATGAACCACCACACCTGGCCAGAAAATGTTTTTACAATTCCTCACCTACTTACCAATCACTTTGAAGACAGCTGAGTCTCTGTTAAATGCTAGGTATAGCTCTCTATCAAAAATGGGCAGCCCTGGCCAGGCTCATACCTGTAATCCCAGCACTCTGGGAGGCCGAGGTGGATCACTTGAGGTCAGCAGTTCGAAACCAGCCTGGCCAACGTGGTGAAACCCAGTCTCTACTAAAAATAAAAAAAATTAGCTGGGTGTGGTGGTGCATGCCTGTAGTCTCAGCTACTTGAGAGGGTGAGGCACGAGAATCACTTGAACCAGGGAGGCAGCGGCTGCAGTGAGCCAAGATAGTACCACTGCACTCCAGCCTGGGTGACAAAATGAGACTCCATCTCAAAAAGAAAAATGGGGCGGCAGGGGCAGCCCAATTTTTTAAATTATTAAAGGAATCGACGGAAGAGAAGAGCAAGAGGAATGCAGACAGATAAAATATTCGCTCCTTAAAAAGACTGCAGATCAGAAACCCACACCTCACGTGGACAATGGCCACGACACCTACAAAGATCTGGTCGATGTCCTTCCTGATATCGGCGACAATCTGGGCACTGTCGCTCCGCGCTAAAACTGCATCCAGGGAGTGCTGTTGAATGGACTCCAGGAGGCGGGCGGGGTGCCCCAGGCGCAGAATCCGCTGCTTACACAGAGCCAGGCGCTCCACCAGGTTGTCCACTGCGATGTTGGAGGGGGCGCAGCACAGAACCTGGGAACCGCAAGTTCGGATTTGGTCCTTTACTTTGTAATCAAACCACTGAAGTTGACACTAAAACAACAAAAAGCCTTAAAGACAGAGAGAAGGGCAGGGCAGGTACATGCCGCCCAGTGAGCAGGCAGCTTCTGCAGGGTGAGGGAAGCCTGAGGGACACTGCAAACAGATTCGATGAATGGATCACCAAATATATCAGTCAGCACAGCACCAAAACATGTGAACTAACTTGTAGCTGGAAGGAGACAGACTGACAAGATTGAAGTGTACCCCGAAATAATCAGGGGCGAGGCATCCATCATACTACCCATCAAATCATCTTACCCTCTGACAAAGTCTAACATGGGGGACTTTCTCTGAATGTGATACAGGAAGGGGTCAGGGAAGTGCTGAGTAAAGAAAGGCGGGTCCCTGGCTAGGGCTCCACCCCCACGGACCTAGTTGAGGACAAGAACTCTGCTTTCAGGCCCAAATGTTGCATTTTCCAAGGCCGCCCAGGCTGCCACGTCCCCATCCTGGGCCTATAAAAACCCAAGACCCTAGCAGGCAGACACACTGGCAGCCAGATCCTCCCACCTCAGGCTCCCAAAGTGCTAGGATAACAGACATAAGCCACCGCATCCTGCCACAGCTCCACTATTAAAAATGAGACATTGCATCTTCTCTGGGCAGAAAGGAAAAAAAAGTGAGACACTGGCCAGGTGCGGTGGCTCATGTCTGTAATCCTAGCACTCTAGGAGGCCAAGGTGTGAGGACTGCTTGGGGTCAGGAGATAGAGACCACCCTGAATAACACAGTGAGATTCCCATCTCTGGAAAAAAAGAAAAGTAGGTGGCAACCAGCAGAGGAGGCAGAGAATTAAGTCTTTACAGGCCCTTAACCTCAAAACAAACAGCAGTCAGGAAGGAGGCTCAGCCACCCACTCTTGACGCCTGGCATGGCCTCCAACCCCACTGCCATGTCCCAAGGCACATCTCCACAAAAGCGCACACACAGGTGTATCTTGGCTCACTTTTAGTGATTAGTAGGCACCCAACTAAAACCACCAATCTGCTTCCTGCCAATAAATCATCTTTCTTACTAGTCTTCAAACATGTGCAAAGACACTCACTCACAGGAAAACCCTTGGATGTAACCTTTTAACTAAGTGATGGGCTTCCCTGCAGCTCTGCCTGAGTTCCAGCTCCATTTCTGGCTCTGCCATTCTGAGTGCTGGCACTTGACCTTGTTTCTCAGTTTCCTCATCTATTTCTTTTCTTTTTTTTTTTTTTGAGATGGAGTCTTGCTCTTGTTGCCCAGGCTGGAGTGCAATGGCGTGATCTCAGCTCACCGCAACCTCTACCTCCTGGGTTCAAGAGATTCTCCTGCCTCAGCCTCCTATGTAGCTGAGATTACAGGTGCCCACCACCACACCTGGCTAATTTTTTGGTATGTTTAGTAGAGACGGGGTTTCACTATGTCGGCCGGGCTGGTCTCAAAATCATCCACCCGCCTCGGCTTCCCAAAGATCTTGCCGAGATTACAAGTGTGAGCCACTGCGCCCGGGTTCCTTATCTATAAACTGGGGCCACTAACCACTTGCCTTGGCACAGGGTCTCTGTGAGGATTAAATAGGTGCTCAGAAGGATGCCTGGTTGGTAGGCAGTGCCCACTAAATGTCACCCTACGAAACTGGCCATTATTCCAATTCTCATTATCCAACATTTTTATAAACCAGAAAGGCTTTTCAAAAAGCTCTCCATGTGCTAAGATCCATAATGACTCAAGCTGATGCAGATGATGATAAAAGATCCTTTTTCAACCATTAAAAATGTAACTGGGACGGGCACAGTGGCTCATGCCTGTAATCACAGCACTTTGGGAGGCTAAGATAGGCAGATTATCTGAGGTCAGGAGTTTGAGACCAGCCTGGCCAACATGGTGAAATGCCATCTCTACTAAAAATACAAAAATTAGCCAAGCATGGTGGTGGCGGGCGCCTGTAATTCCAGCTACTTGGGAGGCTGGGGTAGGAGAATTACTTGAACCCGGGAGGCAGAGGTTACAGTGAGCCAAGATCCCACCACTGTACTCCACATTCCAGCCTGAGTGACAAAGTGAAACTCCATCTCGAAAAAAAAAAAATTAAATTAAAATGTAAGTGAATAATAATGTACAATCTTATATTCCACATCTCAGAAATCAGTCACTTGTACACTGGACATGTGTATCATAGCCATTAAGCAGACTATCTGATGAACCGTAACACCACCGTCTCCCCTCAACCAGATGCTGAGCTCCTGACGGGCACCGACCAGGCCCGGGCCAACTCCAGGCCCCCACATGTGCCTGCACATAGGGGAGTGTGAGCACAGCCAGCGTGGTGAGCAAAGGAAGCCTGGCCCACACTAAGACTGCCACTCCACAGAGGGCTCCAGGAGCCTTTCTCAACAATGCAGGCTGCGGTTCCTGCGCATGTTCCCCAAGACTCATGGGGCTGCTGGAAATCAAACAAGGCCAGTCCAATGCTCAATCAGTAAATGCTCAGCCATGCTCCTGACCCATCCCCACAGAACTGAGGCTGAACCTGGCTGAGCACCTGCTGAACACGACAGACCAGGAGCTAACGGGCTCTGCCAGGGAAGTAGCATGCACTGCCCACCTTTAAGCCTTGTTTCACAGCTTGAAGAATTATCTCAACCACAGTCGTGGTTTTCCCAGTGCCAGGAGGTCCATGGATGATGGCAAGTTCTTTCTGCGACAGCGCAAATGAAACTGCTTCTTTCTGGGAGGCGTCCAGGCAGGTGTTGAAGAACTTCAGCGGGTCTGTGGAAGGAGCAGCAGTGCGAGACTCCGGCACTCTGTGGGTCCCCACGGAGCGTGCGCCCACGGGGATAAGCGAGGCCTGTCAGGAACACGCTAGATCTCCCCAGGGGTAATCAATCAACACAAAAGTCAGTCTGCTTTATTTTCAAAAGGCTTCTCCTTGAACAGGAATCAGCAAAGTGTGGGCCACATCCAGTGTGTTGCCTGTTTTGGTCAGTTTCACTGGCGCACAGCCACGCCCGTTCATTTACATACCATCTACAGCTGCCCGCTGCTATGACATGGGCCATAAAGCCTAAACATTCACAATCCTGCCCCTTTATGGGAAAAGTTTGCCAACCCCTGCTCTAGAGTAACAGGAATGAAGGAAATGATTCCTGGAGCATATTTGTTTCTACCATATTGTCCCTCTTTTAAGTACCCATAAAATGATAAAGACAAATGATAAAAAAAAATAACAAATTCTAGGATCATGTTTCTATTCTGAATCTTCTACGATGAAGACTAAAGCCCTGCTTCTTCTGCTGTGCTCTTAAGAGCAGGTGCCGTTGTGCTCAGCCCTGGAGCCACGGCATTCACTCCATGGTGCCCACCACACAGAGACGCCTGTCGGATGAGGAGCAGCTCATAAGCAAAGGGTGCTTCCTGATCCTGACTGGTGAGACTGAAGCCAACATGGAAGACAGGCAGGTGTGGAGCTAGTAACAGGCCATCGAACCCCACATTCCCGTGCTATAACCAAGCCATTCCAGGGTCCCTAAAACATAGTAAATACATTTCTAATTCCATTTCTGATGCATAGTAGCCCTTCAGTAAATATTTCACAGAAATAAAGCACTGAAATCTGAATGCATTTAGAATTTCCAAAGGAAAACACAGAAGAAAATGAGTAGTTACCAAATAACACAGCTTTTAGCCTGCACTCTGTAGCAGGCTGAAAGAGTGCTACAAGGTGGGCCTGTGTTTGAGGCTAACAACACTGGCTTGTGCTAGCACATGGTGTAAAATAGTTGTGGAGTAACCCTTGCATGAGACTTGGCCAAAGCCACTGCTTTACAAATAGGCCGAGTCCAACACCCATAGGATGGTTAAATTATGGGCAGTCACTGGAGGAGATCATGAACTCCTCTCAAAAATGATGTTTTCCAAGAACACTGAAGGACCTAAAAAGTGCACAGGCTGCCATAAGCCAAAAGAAGAGGGTATGTGAGTTCTACACAGATGAGGGAGAAAGATGAAAAGAATACACACAATACTAGCAGTGAGACTAACCCTTACAACGGTGAGTTTTTAGGGTTAGTCTCACTGCTAGTATTGTGTGTATTTTTTTTTAAGTGATTTGTACCCCTTGTATATGCTTATTTCCAAACTGTCTATGATTATCACATATTACTCATAATCAGAAATAAAGTATCTTAAATGTGAAGGCTGGTGAGAAAATATCAAATGTTGTTAGAATTGAGAATTTTCAGGCTGGGCACAGTGGCTCACACATATAATCCCAGCACTTTGGGAAGCCGAGGCAGGCAGATCACCTGAGGTCAGAAGTTTGAGACCTGCTTCGCCAACATGGCAAAACCCCATGTCTACTAAAAAAAATAAAAATTAGCCAGGCATGGTGATAGGTACCTGTTATCCCAGCTACTCGGGAGGCTGAGGCAAGAGAATGGCTTGAACCTGGGAGGCAGAGGTTGCATTGAGCTGAGATCGCACCAATGCACTCCAGCCTGGGAGACAGAGCAAGCCTCCATCTCAAAAAACAACAACAAAGAAAGAATTGAGATTTTTTTCAACCTAAAATTATTATCAAGCATAAAAAATGATCAGTTCTCCTCTATTTTCACAAGGTACTAAGCTAAAAGAAATATCCTTACAGTTCAAAATAAAAGATTTATGTATATTAAAAGAACATTATTTTAAAACTCAGTGGAGGCCAGGCGTGGTAGCTCACACTTATAATCCCAACACTTTGGAAGGCCGAGGTGAGTGGATCATTTGAGGTCAGGAGTTCGAGACCAGCCTGGCCAACATGGCAAAACCTGTCTCCACTAAAAATACGAAAGTTAGCCAGGCATGGTGGTGTGTGCCTGTAATCTCAGCTATCTGGGAGGCTGAGGCATGAGAATCACTTTAGCCCGGGACGCGGAGCTGGCAGTGAGCAAAGATCGCACCACTGCACTCCACTCTGGGTGAGAGAGCAAGACTCCATCCTCTGCCCAAAAAAGAATTTAAAATAAAAACCTCAATAGAATGAGCTACTTCATTAGGACTGAGCACAAGGAGGACAGTCTAGTGCATGCAAGCCATTCAGAGACATTTCTACAAAGATGTTCAGGTAGACTGCTTCCAGTCATACCTTCTCAAACTCCTTCCTACTCAAACGGCCCGAGGTCACGTTGTTCTCGATACTTTCAGTAGCAATTTCAATCAAAAAAGAAAACTCGAAAGTTCTTACGTATTTCACTGGCAGGACTGGGAGGAGATCTGCCAAAGAGCACGTCTATGAGTGAGGACGCTGGGCCAGAATGATACTTCTTTAGAGCAATCAGAGCTCTGCCAAGGGAGAAAACTACAATTAGAAACTCAGTGAACACCAGCAGTTCAGTGCCCGAGCCTTGGCCCCAATGCTGCCACCAACTCACTGGAGAGCCACACAATGACTTGCTGCTCTTTCGTGCGGCAGACATGGTAGGAATGGGCTAGCTGTGTTTAAGGGAGATGATGCTTACGATTTCCAGCCCCATCCGCTTACTTTTTCAGTCGCTTGTAAGTGACATCATTGGCAAGTTTTAACAGTCTGTAGGAATTCTCTCGGTCCAAGCTCAACTGGAAATCATGGGACTCATCAAAGGCCACCGTGACCGACTTCTGGGTGACCCGGGTCAGGATCCCGGTGGCCAGCTGACTGCCCTCATTAGCAGCATCGTACAGGCCCACTATATCACCTGCAAAAAGCGAAAACTCAGTTATGCAAGACACTGGGGAAAGGTTCAATATCATTTTATATAATAAAATCCAGTATACTTCAAATAGTTTATCTTTGTTACTTCCTTTAGTAAATGCAATCAGTAACAGTAAAAAAAAAAAAAAGTTTAACACCTAAGTCATATAAGAAAATCGACTTGAGATCAATGAACTATTCAAAGCAAGCATGAGAGTCAGCAAAATATCCAAAGTGCCGACTCTGTACCAAGCACTGTTTTGGCTCTAGTCAGTGCTACAAGTAAGGACAGTCCCTGCCCTCATGTCCAGGAGGAGA
Organism: Cheracebus regulus; assembly: GCA_963574635.1. Classification (NCBI taxonomy): domain Eukaryota; kingdom Metazoa; phylum Chordata; class Mammalia; order Primates; family Pitheciidae; genus Cheracebus; species Cheracebus regulus. The sequence continues at coordinate 6,331 of CAUYQU010013585.1, read as the reverse complement.
GAAATGACAAACATAAGCATCTCCATCAGCACTAAGTGCTCTAGGAAAAATAAAGCACAGGAAGGGGATGTAGGGATGAGGACACTGTTCCAGATACAGTGTGCAGGAAGGGCCCCGTGGGGAACAGGGAGGATGTGGAAAGAAGCAAGCACCACAGCACATCTGGAAAAGAACATTCCATGCAGAAACGCCCACACAGCACAGTCCTTCCTACTGCCTATGACAACTGTCTCGTGTCTCCCGCCTGTCAGGTGAGTCCAAGGGGTTTCCCCCAATCCAGGCTTAAGCCGTTCAGTGCTTCACATGCCCCTGGCCACAGTGATTGCTTCAGGGATAGGCACGAGACCAAGTCCCAGGCCTGAGATGCATGGAGACCTGTGCTTGGGCATCTGGATAGAGACACTCCCTCTCTCCAGCTGGACAGGAAACCTGAGAGGATTAGGGGCTAGAACTGCTACCATGTGGCACCTGAGATGAGGATCCACCCCAGCCAGGCACAGAGGCTCACACCTGTAATCCTGGCTACTCAGGACGCTGAGGCATGAAGATCACTTGAGCCCAGGAGTTTGAGGCTACAGTGAGTCATGATTGTGCCACTGCAGTGCAGCCTGAGTGGCAGCAAAAGACTTAAACTCCAAGACGGATGAAAAAAAAAACACCTCTGAAGAGGGCAGAGCCAAGAAATGGAGAGAATCTAAGTCCTGGCATGCTTTTCTGCATCCTGAAGCCAGCCTTCCAGTCACAACAACTGATGCGGTCCCTTCTTGCTTAAGCCAGTCGGTAGGGGAGGGGGGACCAAAAAAAAAAAAATGAAAAAAATGAAAAAAAAAAAAGTCAGGCTGACTCAGATTTTCATCACTCAGAACATAGGCAGTTAGGACTGACACAGAATCCACTGTGATATAAAAGCATGGGTCATGCACACCTGTTTACACTCTGTGTACTCCCCAGGTCTGAAATCTTCTAGACACCAAGTTTCATCTGCACCTTGAATCACGTTTCCTAATTTTATAAAGACAAAGCATAGGAGGCAACAAGCTCGTGGGACAGAGGGCTGGCTCCGTGCACAGGGACTGCCATGGGGCTAGAGGATCCTATCCCTCTGCAACCTTTCCACGAGCTGCCTTGTGTAGAACCCTACATTTCCGGATGTATATCTCTGAGCTACTGAGACTTAAGACTGCTCCTCAGAAAACGAACAGATAACCACTCTACCAGAATCTGATCAACAACTATACCAACAACCAAAATTTCAGCTTGCTACTTTTCTGCATAAACGCCACTTCTTCTTTCTTCCTGTTTATCAGCTATTACTAATCTCTTCGGTCATGCACACCACACTTACTGAATATATACACACACTTTTTTTTTTTGAGACGGAGTCTCGCTCAGTCACCAGGCTAGAGTGCAGTGGCGTGATCTCAGCTCACTGCAACCTCCACCTCCTGGGTGTCAGCGATTCTTCTGCCTCAGCTGCCCAAGCAGCTGGGACCACAGGCGCCCTCCACTATGCCTGGCTAATTTTTGTATTTTTGGTAGAGGTGGGGTTTTACCATGTTTGCCAGGATGGTCTCAATATCTTGAACTCATGATCCACCCACCTCGGCCTCCCGAAGTGCTGGGATTACAGGTGTGAGCCACTGCGCCCGGCCATAAACACACATTTTGACCTTTGCATTTCATAGTTTTCAACCTGCCTGCACACACCTTCCATCCTGATGGCAAAGCCACAAGGTACTGCTGTTCCCAGTCTTTGGAGGGTGAGTAACTAACTCTAGGCCACATAACGAGCAAGTGAGCACGTGTAAGATTTCAAACTCTGCTCAGGTCGGACTCCAACCTGCAGGTTCCCCTCCTGGCCCCACCTCTCTCAACACCCTCATTTCATCTTCTCCAAATTCAGCCGGTATTCCTAATTGCTGAGCAAAAGTCTACGAAATCAAAATATGAAATTCAAAACTCCATCACCACCAAAACGAGGCAGAGACACTTTTATAGTGAAAAGGACAGCCCTGGCAATGCTGCTTCCTCCAGGCCTCCAGGGTGGTGGCCGTCTAACACAAACATCCCAGGCGTGCAGTTAAGAAGCTTCCCCTAACTGCCCCTCCTTTCCAACCAGGCTGGCACAAGCTTAGCCAAAAAATGCTTGGCCCAAGAAAGGGTTGGGAATACAGAAGGGTACAGAAGGCATATTCAACAACTGGGACCAAGGCCATCTGTTACGTAGAAAGGTAAACGAGAGTCACATGTAGTTTTTGTTTTTTTTGTTTTGTTTTGTTTTGAGACAGGATCTCACTTTGCCCTCAGGCTGGAGTGCAGTGGTGTGATCTCGGCTCACTGCAGCCTCAACTTCCTAGGTTCAAGTGATCCTCCTGCCTCCACCCCTCAAGTAGCAGGGACCACAGGGGCACACCACCACTCTGGCTAAGTTTTCTATTTTTTGTAGAGATGGAGTTTTGCCATGTTGCCCAGGCTGCTCTCGAACTCCTGAGCTCAAGCGATCCACCCACCTCGGCCTCCCAAAATGCTAGGATTACAGGCACCCAGTCACGTGTGGCTTTAAGTTTCCTAGTAGCTATCTTAAAAAATTTAAAAGAAGCCAGGCACGGTGGCTCACGCCTGTAATCCCAGAAATTTGGGAAGGGGAAGCAGGTGGATCAGCTGAGGTCAGGAGTTCAAGACCCTCCTGGCCAATATGGTGAAACCCCATCTCTACTGAAAATACCACAAAAAAAAAAAAAGTAGCTGGGTGTTGTAGCACACACCTGTAGTCCCAGCTACTCAAGAGGCTGAGGCAGGAGAATTGCTTGAACCCAGGAGGCAGAGGTTGTAGTGAGCTGAGATCATGCCACTGTGCCCCAGCCTGATTATAGAGACTCCAGCTCAAAAAAAAAAATTAAAAGAAATGGGTAAATTACTTTAATAACAATATATTTAAACCAATAAAGGAAAAATATTATTTTAACATGTTATAAGTATTCCAAAAAAATCACTCAAGATATTCCCAACTGTTCTTAACATAATCTTCCAAATCTGTTGTGTATTCTATATCTGCGTCAATCACAAGCCACACTTCAAATGCTTGATGACCATGCGTGGCTAACAGCTACCATTTTGGACAATGCTGATCTAGACAACCAAAACCCACATCAACTGTTGGACTTCTGATTAAGAGTTCTTCATTGCAATGCTTTATTCTCCAACTGGTCATTGTAATTCAGTCTCTATGAGGGTACAAGGCGGTCTGAATGCCAGTCAATTTCAGAGTCTGTCTGGGTGAATACACACACACCGGAAGTGAAGCTGTTACTGGGAAGCACTGCCGCAGAACCGCATCGCCTGGGCTCCAAGGTCACCAGCAGCCGTCCGTACAGCCCCGTGCGCTGGCTGGATACCTGCAGCTTCAGCAAACACACGCCTCGGCTCTGGAGCTCTTTCAGGGAGATGTTCTCCTGCCAGGACCTAGAAGACACCTTGTGTTGATGCTGCAGGATTTTTACCAGTTTCTACTTCCACCCATGCAGGAAACGTAAAAGGGAAAGAAACACAGATACAGATCTACTCACCGGCACTAAATATGTTCCCATGGAGCTCTGAATCTGCTCCACTCCCAAACCCGCTCCTTCCACATCCCACTAGGGCAGTTAATGCCACAACTCTTCTCCCAGTTACCTGAGACAGATGCTTCCGCTGGTGCTTCCTGCTCTGCTCCCATCTGTCACTCAGTCCTCTCAGGTTCCCCCTATTTCTACCCGGACTTCTCTGCCTCTTACCCTGGCCGCCACAGCCCTGGTTCAAATCCACATCACTGCTCACCTGGGCTAAAAAGAGCCTCTCAACTACCTTATTTCTGGCCTCTCCTGGTCCAATTAAAAACAGGAGACCCAGCGACCCTCCTAATAAGGCAAATCTATTCGCCTCCCTCGTTTGCTTAACCCTGCTGATGGCCAATCCTCCACACAGAACAGAAGGCTGGCTCCTTAGCCAGGCCCTTCCCGGTTCGCCCTGCCAGTCTGCTTAGCATCCTCAGGAAGAGCCACTGCCATGGGGGCTGACTCCGTCCTTGGCACGGTTCTGGGCACCTGACTGACGGGATCGTGTCCTTCTCAGAGCAAACCTATCAGGTGGGAATCACCCCACTTTCACAGATGAAGTAAGTAAGGCTCAGAGACAGAACCTGCGAAGTCACACAGCCATACATGAAGGAGCTGGGATTCTAATAAAGTCAACCTAACTGCAAAAGCTCTCAATCGCCATGTTCAAAAGCCTCTTGGACAAATTCTGCCGACCGACGGCTGCCTGCAAACTCTGGAAGCAGACTGCCTGATGGCAAATCGGGCTATAGCGTGTCACCCGGGACAAGTTACTTAAGCCCTCTGTCTCCATCTCCTTAGACGGAAAATAACAGTAATAGAAACCTACCTTGTAAGGTTGGCAGAGGTGTATAGGAATTAACGCATGGAAAGTACATGTGTGTTAGCTCTGATAGTTTTGGACAAATAATCCCATTCGGAAGCAAGCCCAGCTCTCACGTGGCTCCCCACACCTCTCAGGACTGCTCCCCACCCCGCCCCCCATCCACTGGCTTCAGGCACCACCTCCTCCTTGAAGCCACCTTGACCCTCCCCGGGGAAGGGCGTTCCTCCTCCAGGCTGGTTCCCCCCAACAAGCGCGCAGCCGGCCCTGGAGGCGCTGGAGGGGAAGGGACTCTGCTCAGGCCCAGCCCGCAGTTGGCCCGATCCGAGGCAGCCACTGCACCTGACTCACGTTCCCGGGGCCTGGCACAGAACGGGCGCAAACCACGTTTACTGAATGAATAAGGGAAAAAGGGCTGCTAACCCGCTGGGGGCGGAACTGGGGTCGGGGCCAGAGCCCAGAGTGTCAGCGTTGGGGGGTCTCGGGTCGAGAAATGAAAGGGCTTCTTAAGGGTCCCAAAACGGAACGCGCTGCCCGGGAGGTGACGAGACTGACTGACAACGCGGGAGGTGGCCAAGCAGGGGACCGACGGTCCCTGGCCCAGACTCGGGGGTCAGAGACGAAATTCCTGCCCCAGGCTGTGAGGCCGAGCCCCTCGGAGACTCTGCCCGGGGTACCGAGGGACCGACCAAGAGGGAGCGGCGCCGGCGGCCGCCTGTACCTTCGCTCCTCCACCTCTGCGTCTCTCTCCAGCTCCAGCAGCTCCAGCTGCTTGGTCACGAAGCTTTCCACAGCCGCCGAGGCCATCGCCGCCGCCGGCTTGGGCCCAGACCGCAGATGTCCCGCTTCCGCGCCGGGGCCGTGTTACAGCCGGACCGGTGTTCCCCACCGGTCCCGTGCGTTACGCACGAGGTTCGCGTCGCTTCCGCTTCCGGCCGAGGCTGCGGGAAGATGGCGGCAGCCATGGCGGCAACCGCTCTGACAGTCACCTTCGGGCGGCTGCTGTCCGCGTGCAGCCGCGGCATTCTGGGACCTTCTGGGCCCGGAGCAGGTGAGACCTGGGATATGGGGTGAAGGGAGGACGCGGAGCGAGCGCTGCTCCCTGCAGTCCCGCCATGTATGTGCCGGGGTCCGACCTGGTGTCTTGTGTGTTGATCCCATTTGTGCTGAATATAGCACCGGTTTTGGAAGCAGGGGAACCCAGGTTCGGATTCTGATTCCTTCAGTTAGTAGCCTGAATTCTGACGATAGCCCTTGAACTTCGGCATAGCCCTTATGTTATGGGGGACTAGACTGAGGCTCAGAGGAGCTAGGTAACGTGTAAAGGGTCACACAGCGGGGAAGGGGAAGAAGAGTGCTTCAGGCGCAGCTCAGTTCGGTTCCAAAGCCTGTGCTTGAACCATTGCCCCAGGCTGCGAGCAGCTCTGAAAAATGATGGTGGATATCCTCGCCTAATCTGAACTCATTCAGCAAAAGAAACAGCTGTATTTAAGGCGCTGGGCTGATATGAGTCTCCAGAAAAGTCATGTTCGTCGAAAACTCTGTAAATCTCTGCCTGAAAATGGTTGAAGTGTATATTTGTGTGTACGAGTGTTTATGTTTTAAACCTGGGTCTCTCGTCTCACCACGACCCCAAAAAAGAAAAACTGGATCTAACTCTATATTGGATGATATTAAAGAATTGTTCCGGCCGGGTGCGATGGCCCACGCCTGTAATCCCAGCAGTTTGGGAGGCCGAGGCGGGTGGATCACGAGGTCAGGAGATCGAGACCATCCTGGTCAACATGGTGAAACCCCGTCTCTACTAAAAATACAAAAATTAGCTGGGCATGGTGGCACACGCCTGTAGTCCCAGCTACTCGGGAGGCTGAGGCAGGAGAAATGCTTGAACCCAGGAGGCAGAGGTTGCGGTGAG
>CAUYQU010013584.1:0-47007 GCA_963574635.1 Cheracebus regulus | reverse complement strand
GAATTATATAAGGCATTCCAACAATTCTGGAAAAACAGAGATATGTGACCTTTCAGAAATGGAATTCAAAATAGCTGTGTTGAAAAAACTCAAAGTTATTCATGAAAACAGTGAAAATTTATCTTATTCTGTCAGATAGATTTAATGAAGAGATTGAAATAAGTTAAAAGAATCAAGCAGAATTCTGGAGATGGAAAACACAACTGGCATACTGAAAGATGCATTAGAGTCTTTTAATAGCAGAATTAGTGGAGCAGAAGAACGAATTAGTGAGCTTGAAGACAGGCTATTTGAAAACACATGGTCAGAGGACATAAAAAGGAATAACAAGACAATTAAACATGCCTACAGAATCTAGAAAACAGCCTCAAAAAAGAAAATCTAAGAGTTATTGGCCTTAAAGAGAAGGTAGAGAAAGAGATAGGAGTAGAAAGTTTATTCAAAAGATGATATCAGAGAAATTTTCAAACCTAGAGAAATATATAAATGTCCAAGTACAAGAAGGTTATGAAACATCAAGCAGATTTAACCCAAAGAATACTACCTCAAGGCAGTTAATAATAAACTCTCAAAATGCAAGAGTAAAGAAAGATTACTAAAAGTTTCAAGAGCAAAGTAGCAAATAACATACAATGGAGTTTCAACACATCTAGCAACAGACATTTCAGTGTAACTCTTACAGGCCAGGAAAGAGTGGCATAATATATTTAGGTGCTGAAGGGGGCGGGGAAAAACCAACCTTTTACTGTAGACTAGTGTATCTGATAAAAATATCCTTCAAATATGAAACAGAAATAAAGACATTCCCAGACAAACAAAAGTTGAATTATTTCATCAACACCAAACCTGTACAACAGGAAATGCTAAATGGAGTATTGCAATCAGAAAGAAAAAGACATTAGTGAGCAATAGGAAATAATCTGAAGGTACAAAACTCACTGGTAATAGTAAGTATACAGAAAAACACAAAATATGATAACACTGTAACTATGGTGCATAAAGTATTCTTAAGTAGAAAGATTAAATGATGAACCAATCAAGAATAATAAATACAACACATTTTAAAGAAATACACAGTGCAATAAGATATAAATAGAAACAACAGAAAGCTAAAGAGTGGGGAGAAGAAGTTAAGGAGTAGATTCTCTATTAGTCTTCTTTTTACTTGTTTGTTTGTTTACACACGCAGTGTTAAGTTGTTACCAGGTTAAATAATGGGTTATAAGAAACTATTTGCGAGCCTCATGGCAAACTTCAACCAAAAATCATATAACGGATACATAACAAATAAAATGTAAGAAACTAAATCATATCATCACAGAAAATAACCTTCACTGAAGGAAGATAGGAAAGAAAGAAAAAAGGAAGAGAAGACCACAAATCAAAGAGGAAACAAATAACAAAATGGCAGGAGTCAGTCCTTACTTATTAATAATAACATTGAATCTAAATGGACTAAACTTTTATCCAAAATCATAGAGTTACTGAATGGATTTAAAAAAAAAAACGAAAAAAAAAAAAAACACTCCATGATCTTTTGTCTACAAGAAACACATTTTACCTGTAAAGACATACAAGCCTGAAAATAAAGGAATGGGGAAAGATATTTTATGCTAATGGAAATTTAAAAAAGCAGGAGTAGCTACACTCATATCAGACAAAATAGATTTCAAGACAAAAACTATAAGAAGATAAAAAGGTCATTATATAGTAATAAAGTTGTCAATTCAGCAAAATAATATAACAATCTTAAATATATATGTACTCAACATTGGAGCACTCAGATGTATCAAGTTAATATTGTTAGAACAAAGTAGAGAGCTAGACTCCAATGCAATCATAGCTTGATAAATCAACACCCCAGTTTCAACACTGGACATGTCATCCATACAGATAATCAACAAAGAAACATTGGACTTAATCTTCACTATAGACCAATGGATCTGAGAGATATTTATGAAACACTTTAGCCAATGGCTGTTGAATACACATTTTTTTTTTCTCAGCATATGGATCATTCTCAAGGATAGACCATATATTAGGTCATGAATGGTTTTGCTTGTTTCTTTGGCCAAAAAACAAGTCTTAAAACATTTAAAAAAATAAAACAATATGAAGCATCTTCTCTGAAAATAATGGAACAAAAGTAGAAATTAATAACAAGAGAAATTATGGGATCTATACAAACACATGGAAATTAAACAGCATTGTTTTATTGTTTTAATTTCCTGAATGGCCAGTGGGTCAATGAAGAAACTAAAGAAAATTGAAAAATTCCTTGAAACAAATGTTAAAGAAAAGACAACATATTAAAACTATAGAATACAGCAAAAACAATACTAAAATGGAAGTTTATAGCTATAAGTCTCTACACCAAAAAGGAAAAAATACAGCAAATAAAAAAGCTAGCAATGCATTTTAAAGAACCAGAAAATCAAGAGCAAATCAAACATAAAATTAGTAGAAAAGAAAAAAGAAATGATAAAGATCAGAGCAGAACTAGAATTGAAATCACCACTAAAGAACTTATCCATGTCATAAAAAAATCACCTGTATCCCCAAAAACTATTGAAATAAAAATTGTATAAAGGTTAGAGCAGAAATAAGTGAAATTCAAATGAAGAAAATAATACAAAAGATCAATGAAATAAAAGTTTGTTTTTTGAATGGTTAATCAAATCTGACAAGCCTTTATGTAGACTAAGAAAAAAAAAGATTCAACTAAATAAAATAAGTGAATTAAATAAGTGAATTAAATAGGTGAAATTGGAGACATTACTACCTATACAGCAGAAATTCAAAGGATTATTAGTTGCTACTATGAGCAAGCATATGCTAATAAGTTGGAAAATCTAGAAGAAATGGACAAATTCCTAGACACATACAACCTACCAAGATTGGACCATGAAGAAATTCAAAACCTGAACAGGCCAATCACAAGTAACAAGACTGATACCACAATAAAAAGTCTCCTAGTAAAGAAAAGCCTAGGACCCAATGGTTTCACTGATAAATTCTACAAAACATTTATAGAGGAGCTGATAACATTTATACTGGAACTACTTCCCAAAATGAAGGAGGAGAAAATACTTCCAAACTCATCCTACAAGGCCAGTTATAACCTTGAAAAACAAACAAACAAACAAAACAAAACAAAAAAAACAGACATAGACACATCACAAAAAGAAAACTAAAGTCCAACCTCTGATGACAATTGAAGTAAACACCCTCAATAAAATATTAGCAAATTGAATTCAACAATACATTAAAAAGATTATTCATCATGACGAAGTGGGAATTATCCCAGAGACACAAGGATGGTTCAACATACACAAATCAATTAATGTGATATTCATATTAACAGAATGAGTGACAAAAACTATTTGATTATGTCAATTGATGTTGAAAATTATTTGATAACATTCAATATCTTTTCATGATTTAAAAACACCCTTAAAACAATGGATATAGAAGGAACATACATTGACATAATAAAAGCCATATAGGACAGACCCATAGCTAGTATCATACAAAATTAAGAAAAACTGAAATGCTCTCCTCTAAGATCTGGAGCATAACAAGTATGCCCACTTTTACCACAGTTATTCCACATAGTATTAGAAATTCTAGCTAGAGCAATGACACAGGAAAAAGAACTAAAAGACATCCAAACTTGAGAAAAAGAAGTCAAATTATCCTTGTTTGTTGATAATATAATTTTACATTTAGAATAACCTATAGATGTCCCCCCAAAATTTAGAACTGAAAAACAAATTCAGGAAAGTTGCAGGATAAAAAATTAGCATGCAAAAATTACGTCCCTATATGTCAACAGTAAATAATTTTAGAAAGAAATCAAGAAAGTAATCCTATTTACCATAGCCACAATAATGTTAAGTACGTAAGTACATAGGAGTTTACCTAACCAAAAAAATGTGAAAGATTTCTACGATAAAAATTATGAAACACTGATGAAAGAGACTGAAGAGGATACCAAAAAATAGAAAGACATTCCATATTCATAAATTGGAAGAATTAATATTGCTAAAATATCTATACTATCCAAAGGTATCTATGAATTTAATATAATCCCTATCAACATACAAATGACATTGGTCACGGAAATACAAAAAAAAATCCTAAAATTCATATGGAACAACAAAAGGCACAGAATAGCCAGAACTATCTAAAGCAAAAATAACAAAGCTAGAGACATAACATTACCTTACTACAAATTATACTACAGAACTATAGTAATAAAAACACCACGGCGCTGGTATAAAAACAAACATATACACCAATGGAACAGAACAGAAAACCCAGAAATTAATTCACACATCTACAGTGAACTCATTTTCGAGAAAGGTGCCAAGAACATACACTAAGGAAAAGATAACCTCTTCAATAAATGGTTCTGAGCAAACTTGACATCCATATGCAGAAGAATGAAACTAGACCTCTATCTTTCATCACATACAAAAATTAAATCAAATAATTTAAAGATTTAAATTTAAGACCTCAAACTATGAAAGTAGTAAAAAAAATTGGAAAAACTTTCCAAGACATTGTTTCAGGCAAATCTTGAGTAATACCCCACAAGCACAAGCAACCAAATCCAACATGGACAAACAGAATCACGTCAAGTTAAAAAGCTTCTGTACAGCAAAGAGAAAACAGTCAATAAAGTGAAGAGACAACCCACAGAATGGGAGAAAATATTTGTAAACTACCCACTTGACAAGGACTTAATAACCAGAATACATAATGAGCTCAAAAACACTACAGGAAAAAAAATCTAATAATCTTACTGAAAAATGGGCAAAAGATTTGAGTAGACATTTCTCAAAAGAAGACATACAAATGGAAAATGGGCACATGAAAATGTGTTCGACAGCATCAATGGTCAGAGAAACGCATATGAAAACTAAAATAAGATATCATCCCACTTTAGTTACAATGTCTTTTGTACAAAAGGCAATACCAAATGCTGGCAAGGATCTGGAGAAAAGGGACCCCCGCATACCCTGTTGTTGGGAATATAAACTAGTACAAACACTGTGGAGAACAGTTTGGGGGGTCTTCAAAAAATTGAAAACAGAGCTGCCATACGATCCAGCAATCCCACTGACTTTTTTATACCCAAAAGAAAAGAAATCAGTATATCAAAGAGATATATGCACTCACATGTTTATTGTAACACTGTTCAAAGTAGCCAAAACCTGGGTGCAACCTAAATGTTCACCAACAAACAAATGAATGAAGAAAATGTAGCACTTATATACAGTGGAATACTATACACCCATTAAAAAGAACAAGACCTTGTCTTTTGCAACAACTGAGATGAAACTTGAGGTATTATATTAAATGAAATTAGCCAGTCACAAAAAGACAAACATGTAATGTTTAAATCTCACTTATTTGTGGGATCTAAACATCAAACAATTTAACTCATAAAGGTGGAGAGTAGAAGGATTATAATCAGAGGCTGGGAAGAGTAGTGGGCAGTCAGGTGAGGTGGAAATGGTTAATTGTACCCCCCCAAAAAAAAAGAAAGAAAAAGAAAGAAAGAAAATACAAAACCTAGCATTTGATAGCATAACAGAGTGACTATAGTCAATGGGAATTTAATTGTACATTTAATAATAATTAAAATAGTATAACGATTTTTTGAAGCACAAAGAGTAAGTGCTTGAGAGGATACCCCATTTTTTATATGTGATTATTGTGCATTGTATGCCTCTATCTCATGTACCTTAAAAATATATACACTTACCATGTACCTACAAAAACAAAAATTTTTTTGAAAATTAGTAAAAAAATGGTTACTAAAACAATATTTTTATAAAAATGAAAGCAAATACACAACATAAGGAATTTAGGAGGTGTAGCTAAAGCAAGGCTAAGAGAGAAATTTAGAGCTATGATTTTTTTTTTAAAGAAAAATTTCAAATCAATAGCCTAATATTCTACCTACAAAAACTTTCAGGGTTTTTTCTAGATAAGAGAAAACTAAATTCAAAGCAAGTAGAGAACTAGTGAAGATTGGAGTAGGACTTAATAAAATAGAAAATAGAAATAAAAATAAAAGTTGGTTCTGTGAAAATATTTTTAAATCATCAACTTTTAACTAGGCTGAAAAAGGAAACAAACAGAAAAGACAGTTTTTAAACAGGAGTGGAAAATAGGAAGTTACTTTCAAACTTATGAAATGAAATGGAATTTAAGTGAATAAAATGAACATTTTTATACAAGCAAAATAGATACCTTAGATGAAATGCAAAAAAATTCTGGAAAGACTTAAACCATGGAAACTACATTAAGGAGAAATAAAAAAGTCTGAACAGACTTATGAGAAGTGGAGCAATTTAAATAGTAATAAAAAATAATTTAAAATAAAAACTTTCCACAATAAAAACCCACGAACAGATGGCTTCACTTGTGAATACTACCAGACATTTGAAGAAGAATTAACACTGATATTTTATAAACTCTTCCAAAATGAAAGGAGAGAGACAGTTTTCAACTATGAAAACAGTTTTATCCTAATACCAAAAACAGAAAAGGACATCACAAAACAAACAAACAAACACAGAATAACATTCATTATAATCATAGATGCTGAAATCAATAAAATACTAGCCAAGAGAATTCAGCAACAAGAACTTACATATTATAAGTAAATGGGTACATTGAATATGTCCATTGAATCACCCTTGCATTATTTCTTAAATGCAATAGTGATTGCATTTATTCCTTAAATGCAAGGGTGATTCAATGTGCACCAATATATTAATATGACATATTATATTAATAATACGAAGTTAATCCACATAATTGGTTCAACAGACACACAAAATACATTTGACAAAATCCAACATGCATGCTTTTACAATAAAAAGACTCAGCAAACTGTCAAATAGAAAGTAACTTGTTTAATTCAATGAAAAGCATCTACCAGAAACTCATATCTGAAGTCATATTTTGCTATTAAAAAAAAGACATTCACACTCGCCACTTCTATCTAACATTGTAGTGGGAGGTTACAGCCAGTAAAAAATAGGTACAAAAATAAATTTTTAAAAATTCAGATTTTGAAAAGCAAAAAGTAAAACTACCTCTAAAAATGGCATGATCTTGTATGTAGAAAATTCTAAGGAATAAAAAACAAACTGTTAGTGTTAATAAATTATTTCAGCAAGGTTTCAGGACAAAATATTGAGATAAAAATCAACTGTTTCTGTAACTATCAGTAAACAAACTGATAATGAAATTAAGAAAATAGCATCAAAAAGAATAAAATACCTTGGAATGAACTTGTTGATACATGTGAAAGGCTTATACAATAAAAACTTGAAAATATCATTTAATGAAAATAAAGACATTATTAAAAGGGAAAACATACCATTTTTATGGTCTAGATTTAATTTTGTTTAGAAAGTGTTACAAATTGATCTACAGATCCAATATAAACTCTCTTAAAATCTCAACTTTTTTTGCAGAATTTGACAAATTGATCTTAAAATTCATATGGAAATGCAACAAAGCAAGGGTAATAATCTTGAATAAATGAAATAAATTCTGGAGGATTTTATTTCATTTAAACTTGAAAACTTACTGTAAAGCTACAGTATTAAAAAACTGAGTGATACTGACATAAAGACAGATATGTAAATCATGCAGAAGATTGAGAGTTCAGAAATAAATCATTATATTTACATTCAATGATTTTTCAAAAGGATGCCAAGACAATTCAACATGAAAAGAACATTCTTTTCCAATAAACGGTGCTAGAACATTGGAATATTTACATGGACAAAAATTAAACTGGACCACTACCTCACACTATACACAAAAACTCACTGAAAATGTATCACTTATATAAACACAAATACTAAAATTATAAAACTCTGAAATATAGGCATAAGATGTCATGACTTCGTAACAGTTTTTTACATATGATACCAAAATGCAAGCTTTGTACAAGAAAAGGATAAACTAAATTTTATCAAAATTTAAGATATTAATGCTTCAAAGGACGTCATCATTTACTCTTTGTGCCTCAAAAAATCCAGTTATACTATTTTATTATTATTAAGTGTACAATTAAATTCCCATCGACTATAGTCACTCTGTTATGCTATCAAATGCTAGGTTTTATATTGTCTTTCTTTCTTTCTTTTTCTTTCTTTTTTTTGGCGGGGAGGGGGGGTACAATTAACCATTTCCACCTCACCCAAAGTGTAAAGACAACTCACAGAATGGGAAAGAATATTTGAAAAAGCAAAAACCAAAAAACCCATGATTGTTCATTTAAGCAACAATGAGATGCCACTGCACACCTATTAGAATGGCCAAAACCAAGAATACTGATAATACCAAATATTGGAGAGGATGTGGAGCAACAGAAACTTCCATTAATTACTGGTAGAAACAAAATTTTTAAAAAGCTATTTTCCAAACACCACTTTGAAACACCACTTTGGAAGGCAATTTGGCAGTTTCTTACAAAACTAAACATAGTCTTACCATATAATCTAGCAATCTCACTACTTCAAATTTACCCAAAGAAGTTGAAAACTTATGTACATACAAAAATCTGCATGCAAATGTTTATAGCAACTTTATTCATAATTGCTAAAACTGAAACCAACTAAGATGCCCTTCAGTAGGTGAAGAGATTAATCAACTGTGGTACATCCAGACAATGAAATATTGTTCGGCACTAAAAATAAATGAGTGAGTCAGCCATGAATAGACATGAAAGAAACTTAAAAAGCCTATTATTAAGTAAAATGAGTCAATCTTAAAAGGCTGCATACTGTATGATTCTAATAATGTGACATTCTAGAAAGGCAAAACCATTGAAACAAAACAAAACAAAACAAAATCAGTGGTTGTCAGAGGTTGAGGAGGAGGTAGGAATGAATAGGCAAACATGGAGGATTTTTAGAATGGTGAAACTGGTTGGAAGGATGCTAGAATGGTGGATAGATATTAATACACATTTGTCTAAACTCAAAGAATATACACCAAGAGTGAAGCCTAATTTATATTATGGACTTGGAGTGTTTATGATATGTCAATGTAGGTTCATCAGTTTTAACAAATGTAGCTCTCTAATGAGGAATATTCATAATGGAGGAGGCTATAAAGTGGTGGGGGGCAGGGAGCAAATGCGAAATCCCTGTATCTTTCCCTGTATATTCCTATGAACCTAAAATTGCTGTAAAAAATAAAGTATATTTGAAAATAATAATATAAAAGACATCAATGTTCATGACAGTATTATTCCTAATTGCCCTAAGTTGGATACCCCAAATGTCCCTCAATTGGCAAATGGATAAACAAAATGTGGTACATTCATACAATGAAATGGTATTCAGTAATAAAAAGAATGAGTTACTAATACAACTTATGACAAGAATGAGTTACTAATATAACTTATGACGTAGAGAAACCTTGAAAACATTATGCTAAGTGAAAGAAATTTGGCACAAAAGATCACAGATTGCATTATTTAATTTATATGAAATATCCAGAATAGGCAAATCCATATAACTAGAATGCAGATCAGTAATTTCTAATGGCTGAATGGGGAAAGCAGAACGGGAAATGATGGCTAATAGGTACAGGGTTTCTTTTTGGGATTGTGAAATTGTTTTTGAATTAAATAGTGGAGATGGTTACACAACTCTTGAATATCTGAAATCACTGAAGTTAACACTTTAAAAGAGTGAATTTTATGGTACGTAAATTATGTCTCCATTTAAAAAATTTAACAAGGGAAAAAAATGAAGAAAAAAAATGATTCGTCCTTAAGGAAAGTCTTACTCAAGCTTTGTCTCCTCCAATAAACTAACTCTTATCTTGCCCATATGACACGGCTTCTCCAAACCCGTCTGCATAGGAGTTTATTATCTCAACACATAGGTTTCTGGTATAGCATGGTTTAGAAGTAATACAACTGATCATCTCATGAGGCTTTTTTCAAAACCTTTTATTGATTCACTTTAAGTCACACATTGGTTGGATACATGAGGTATTCTTGCATGTCCTTGAGTTTGGGGACAACTTGCCCTGACAATCTTATCACAATGTGATGTAACTCTGCACACTCTCCTTTAAAATGCTGCCATGCTTTTTAACCCCACTGGTACTTCAGTGGGTATAAGATTCTAGGGAAGTCTGTATCACCATCTTACAATACTATAGTCATACATTCAAGGATTCATGATTAGAAATACATTAATGATTAGAAATACATGGCAGCTATTATTTTTCTCAAAGAAAGTATCTCAAATTTGACACTATTGTATCTTAATAGTCAAATTATTCAGTTTTAAGACTCAATAATCGCAGTGTAGTTAAAAAATTTTCAATGAGAGTTCTGCTACCAAGAAGACAGATGGATGGATCACATCTACTTTCTGCTGTGAAATGTTGAGTAAAGATCTAACTTTTTCTGAAAGGTCAGTTGCAGGACAAAATACAGAAAGACAAATTATAGATGTGTTTGGCCACAACACTGTGCCCTTCTCCCCCAATCACATTTCCCTTAAATTTCTTTTTAAATAATGTAGGATACATTATCAGTTTTCTGATTGTCTCTATTTGTAACAAATAATTTCCCATCAACCAATATTTTATGAATTCCTTGTATGCCATCACATTCAATCAGTTTCTGTATCTTATAAATCCAGCTCTCATAACAGTTCTCATGCCTGTCTTCTTTATTCCATTTATACATCCTACTTTCTGACTTTAGTTTCTTTTGCTCTTTGACCTTCTTTGTTGCAAGCACAGCATTTGGAGTCACAAATGTTTGTATTCTGGCTCTACAATGACTAGGTGTGTGACTTTAAGGAAAACATGTTATTTACTACCACTGCCAGGAATCTTCGTAAAACATCAGAGCCCATCACTGTCATCATCAGAAAACTGATATAACTATTTTTTACTCTTTAAGGAACACAATATTCCAATGCTGTACATACTAATGTACATCAGATAAAACTGTGGAAGCTGTAGAAATCATTTTGCAAACCTGTTGTAAGCATTCCAACACTCTGAGAAAGAATATTCTAAGTAATAATGAAGCCTATCACACTTATAGATGAAAAATTGCATATGAGAATATAATAATCATTTCAGCCATGCAGTTTTATAAGTAACATATTAATATTATCAAAATATTAACAAAATAATACAATGAAATTGTATTAGATCAAATCAAATCAAATTAAATGTTTACTCTAATTTGAGGGGAAAAAATCTCCCTAGTATATAAGACTAAACTGCTATATATAACCGAATAAAATACTGTTCCTGATCACTTTAGGATGCTTTATTAAAAAAAAAAAAAGGATAGCCATTTTATTTCTTCCCTTTCAATCTTTTCCTCACTGGTATAAAACAAAATTCTCTAAGTTATATACCCTATTTCAATACCATTGTGATTTTGTTGGGTTTTTAAGAATTCTCACTATATGCTTTCAAGATCTTAATTTCAGGTACTGGAAAACTCATCTTTCTGGATTTCATGTTTGGCCATATATGTAAAATGTTATTATACTTTAGAGTAGCTGGAGAAAGGAGCTTCTGATGGTTTCTATCTGCCTTTGAAAGGCAGCCTCAGATGCCACTTTAAATTAAAAGTTGTTGTAGATGTTTTTATTATGCTCATTTCACAGATAATAAAACTAAGGCTCTGAGAGAATCACTGACTTTTTCAGGACCAGACAATGAATCAGTATGAAGGAAATTTGAATTTATTCTTTAGTTCTAACGTGATGTATAATATACTAGGAGCTTTTGCATATTAATAGGTTTACTTTTTAAAAGCATATATAAAGAGGTAGCAAGATCATCAAGGATAAATGTAACGAGGACCTGTAAAATAAAAATAATCATAGCATTAATGTTAATGTCCCAAAATGAAGTGAGGTCACGGAATTGTTAATTAAACACACATACATCTTTTTGTTATTTTCAGCACAAATAAAGATCAAGAAAAATACAGTTCTTCAGCTTGGGGCATAGCACTGATGATTTTCTTATTTTATTTATGCTCAAGCTTTATTCAAAGAGGGATTGAAGTTACTAAATGATTTTTAGTTGAATAGAAAACCAGAACTCTTTAATTCATATTTTCCTTTTGTCTTATTTGTCAAGTAAAATGACCACTGGACTAAAATAGTAGTGCAAAAACTAATGTGGGAGAAAGTGGCCCAAGATTATGCTCAAGATTGGTCAGGAGATGTAAGGTAAACAGCTAACTGCTTCACATCCCTCAACTGACAAATTTGATGATAGAATGAAAGACCTAGTAAGCAAGATATCTGACATCTCTTGATGATTACTGATTGTCATTGAGAATAGGATTCTTAAAAGTCTGTAAAGTTGGTAAACATAATCTTGATTTTTACAAAGTATACTAAAAATAAACAAACTATAGATTATATCATTTAATGTAGACCCTGGAAATATTCTAGAATCAAGAACTACTAGGCATAAGCTGGGTTGGTGTGAATTCATACTATCACATTAACCTCATTCATTTCCTTGAAAAATAGATTGATAGACATTTAAAAAATGACTGTGGTAGTCTGACTGTGGTAGTCATTGTTATCAGTAGGACATTTGATTATATGTCTTATGAGATACTTGTAGCTACAAAAAAATTCAAGGTGAAATGTAACAGCAATTTATTGAATCAGAAATCAATTAAGTGACTTTACCCAAATGTGAATAGAATTTTGATCAATTGGCTAGGTGATTTCTAATGGTTACCTCAAGATTCTGTATAGAGATTTTTCTGCCTAATCTATTATTATAGCTCTTTGGTAACAACAGAAAGGTCATTTATCAAAGTTAAAGATGACAAACAGCAAATTTGGTTTAGAAACTGATATATGACTTGAGTAGTGAATTTGATATGGTGATGGCCTCAAAAACATGCAGTATAACTACACCATCAAAGTAAATAAATAAGATTTCACAATGTAAGTCCTAAAAATAGAGGTAGGGCAGGTACAACTCAGGCAGTAGTAATTTTTTTCTAACAAACAGTCATAGATGAATGGAAAATATTACCAATGTAAAAGAATAAAGGAATAAGACATTTGAGTAAAAGTGGAAGATAAGCATCTTCTTCTTTATGAAGACTATAAGTGTTCTGCTTGCGATACACATATTTCCAAGTAATCAACAGTAGGCAACACATAGCTGACAAAGATTGTGTTAACAACTATGTAATCCAAAGATTCCAGAAAGGAATAAAATAAAACATAGAATTCCAAGAAATTTAAGAGAGGAACAATGAATGTTCCTCTGAGGAGTGCATTTCAAATGAGTTAGGGATCAAACAAAAATATTTCTCTTGTATTAAGACATCACAATAAAATCAAATACAGTTAAATGCCTAAAAAATCAATTTGAGGAAGATTATTATATAAATCATATCATAATTTTTTGTTTAATTAAAAGCACACTTGAAAAAATGAGATAATTCAGAAAATATTTAAAGTAATATATATCTTTAAAGAATTATTATGTAAATGACAGAGTATTACATAGAAGAAAAAAAAGATTCCTTATATAGATAAGAAAGAAAAAAAGGGAAAATCATCCAATAGTTGTCTTAATGCTATAATATTTCAGGTTTTTGAAATGTTTTATACATATTTTAATTTTGTTATTTATTCCTCAAAGCTAGTCCATTTTTTTTATTAAGAAACTGAAAGAAAATGTAAAAAGGCTGGGTTAGTTTCTCAAGCATATATGACTTGTAAGTAGCAGAGTTGGTCTTTGAATTCCAGTTGTATCAGGTCCCTCTGTGGATTACTATGAGCTCAAACGAGTTCATATTACTCTTTGATAATCAAAATATCCAACATTCTTCCTCCACCAAGCCATATACTGAGGATCAAGGATATGTAATTGATCAGAGGTTGGCAAGCATTGCCCTTTTCCTTCAATTTAGCGACTACAACCTATAGGAAAGTTGCCCAGTAATGTGATTGAAATTGAACTTAAAAGACACTCACTGTTATGAAGAGAAGGGTTAAGTTCAATAATTTACATACTTAGTATTTTTACATTCACCAGTTTTCTCTCCCTGCAGTCATGGAAGACAGGTTGCCATCTTTTATATAAAAGGATCACAACTAGGTTATTTCCCAAAGAGTCAACTAATTAGATAGAGAATTGGGACCACAACTTAATTCATTTGAATATTAGTCACATGACTTTTCACTTATAAACAGGACAGTTTTATAAATTTATTTATATGGTTAATATATTTATGGATTACATTATACTGTACACAAAATAAACAGAAAAAATAAAACTACAAATGAAGTGCATTTTTGAGACAATAAGATTAAACTTGTTCTCAACATAATTGCACATGAGATAGATAGATAGGTAGATGATAGATAGATAGTTGTTTTTTTTTTTCTTTCTGAAATAAGAGTGTTACTCCCATCACCCAGGCCAAAGTGTCATGGCATGATTTCGGCTCATTGCAACCTCTACCTCCCATGCTCAAGCGATTCTGCTGCCTCAGCCTCCCAAGTAGCTGGGACTACAGGCATGCCCCACTGGGTCCAGCTATTTTATTTGTTTGTTTTGGTACAGACAGGGTTTCACTATGTTGCCCAGGCTGGTCTTGAACTCCTGGGCTCAAAGGATCTGCTCACTTTGGCCTCTCAAAGTTCTGGGACTGCAAGTGTGAGACACTACATGTGGCTGGCACCTGACATATTTCAAAGTGGTTTCCTAGTTTATTTGAGATAGGATTTTCTGAAAATTTTCCTAAATTCCTTTTGTCATCCTGATATCCTTTACTTCCTTCAAATTCTGTGGTTTTTATGAGTACGTGATTGTTGTCAAATGATGTTGAAGTTTAATGAGTTCACTACTGGGTCAATTTTTGAATGTTATTATTTTTTTTTTTTTTGAGACAGAGTCTTGCTCTGTCACCCAGGCTGTAAAAATAGTATTTTTACATTCATCAGCTTGGTACGATCTCTGCTAACTACAACATCCACTTGAACCTCCTGGGTTCAAGCGATTCTCCTGCCTCAGCGCCCCAAGTTGCTGGGACTACAGCTGCCTGCTACCACGCCCAGCTAATTTTTGTATTTTTTGTAGAGACAGGGTTTCACCATGTTGGCGAGACTGGCCTCGAACTCCTGACCTCAGGTGATCTGCCTTCCTCAACCTCCCAAAGTGCTGGGATTACAGGCATGAACCACCATGCTGGGAGTGTTATTGTTTTATAATCACAAATAACTAATTGAAGAACAAGGAACAGATACTGCAAAGGTCTAAATGCTGGATTGAGTATAAGAATGTTTTGGAATCAAAATCATAACTTCTTTAGTACAGTATCACAATACTAATCGTTACATGTGTGTCATGTTTAGGAGAAAAAAATTCTAACAAAGTATATTCACTGTCAATATAGTGTTTGTATCAGCTGGCATAAGAAGCAGTTAATTTTACTTAATCAAAACCAACAGTGAATTTTGCTAAAAATCAAAGACAATTACCTAAGATAAAAATAGGAATAATGTTGTTGTTAAAAACAAAGCTCATTTCTGTCAAGGTGACATTCAACTAGTTCAGCCAGAAGTTAATTCTATAGAAATAACATATTTCTGAGTAGTGTATAAATAATATATGAAAACATATCTGGAAAGGGGTGTGATGTTGAAATCATAATACTCAAAACAATTATCTACCATGGTAATCTAATATTTTATTCTAGAAATAAGAAATACAGCCCTCTCTTGGAGTATAGTTGTAATAATTTCTTACTCTTCTTTATTCCACCTTTCTTGTACTTCTCTATTGCCTCTGAAAAGACCAAAGAGATCAAATTTTTCAAAAAAAATAGAAAGTAGATAATACCACTCCTGCTTTTCAGATAAATTAAACAGACATATTAAACAACTGCCCTATTGTTGTATTTTGAGTAATATCACTGCCTCATATTGAAATCTGATGAATTGTAAAAGCTGACCAATTTTGGGTTTGTAAAAGAAAAAGTAATAATAATAAACATAAATTCTAAAACCCTGAAACAAATAAAGGTGTCCTGTGCCTAGAATACTCTAACAGTGAAAATTAGGCTGACTCAGAGAAAGAGTAAGATGGTCTCAGAATTTTGTATGAGATAAATAAACTATTGTGCATACATTAGAGAGGAAACAAGTTTTGAAGAGTGAAATGGGATCAACTTTTAATAGAGCACATACACTCACATACTAGTACAAGATTTAGATTTTTAAGACAAAATGGAAAACACAAAAGAAAAAAGAGCTGTGTGTGGATGAGAGCTTCCATCTGAAAACCATGCTATCTACAAGAGAGAAAAAGGAAGCAAGAAGAAAGATTTATTTAAGAGGTGGGTGAGAGTTCTAAAAGCCTAGTTAAATCTGCATGAAAGTGCAGAAAAACCACAGAAGGAAATCAAAACAGATGATTAGATGAATCATTCCCAGGCTTTACTGCTTCAGAAAAAGAGATAACATAATAGGACATTCAAAATGCCATTGAAGTCATGACTGTTCTAGTTTATACTGTCAATTCATGCTCATTCCATATTATTGTCTGGTGAGCTTGGTAAGTCAAACATATTTTGAGATCATGAATAAAGGAGAGAATATGTTTATTCTTCTATGTAACATAAAGATGAGGTCAAGTTCATTTAAGTTTGGATTCTGCTGGTCCATGTTAAAATTGTCTGGGAACAAGTTAAAAATTCATTTATAATTCTGTTGAGGACTTGAACTTATCACCACTTAAATTCCTGTGAATGCAAAAGAGGAGTTTATGAGATTGGATAAGTGAACTTTCAAAGATATGAGTAAGATTTTTGAAAACTTGGATAACTTGTATTCCATGAAGAGAAAGAACCGTGGTTGAGAAAATACCTGACAAGGTATTTTATCACATGAAGTTTATCACATGAAGTTCAGAGAAACACCAGAAGTGAATGATAAATTATGAGTATTTTATCCACCTGGATCCAGACTATGAATACATTTTATTTGGCATCATAGGAAGTAAAGAAAACAGGTTAGAAGACTGCTTCAGTATTTTTTTTTTTCCTTTTTATTTCTTTTGCTACTGCCTTCTTTTTTAACTTTTAGTTTCAGGGGTACATGGGCAGGTTTGTTTTGTAGGTAACCTTGTGTCATAAGGGCTTTCTGTACAGATTATTTTATTACCAAGGTAGTAAGCCTGCTACTCAATATTTTTTTCTTCTGCTCCTCTCCTTCTTTCCATCCTCCACTCTCAAGTAGGCCCCAGTGTCTGGGGTTCCCTTCTTTGTGTTTGTGAGTTCTCCTCATTTAGCTCTCACTGCTGAGTGAGAACATGCAATATTTGGTTTCCTCTTCCTGCATTAGTTTGCTAAGGATAATAGCCTCCATCTCCACCTATGATCCTTTAAAAGACACGATTTCATTCTTTATTATGGCTGCATACTATTTAATAAATTAAATACTACTGATGGGCATTTAGGTTGATTTTACATCTGTACTATTGTGAATAGTGTTGCAAAGATCATTTGCATGCATGTGTCTTCATGGCAGAATTATTTATATTCCTCTGGGTATATATCCAGTAATGGGATTGCTGGGACGAATAGTATTTCTGTTTTTAACTCTTTGAGGAATCAGCATACTGGTCTCCACTAATTTACACTCCCACCAACAGTGTATACATGTTCCCTTTTCTCCTTAACTTCACCAGTATCTACTATTTTTTTCACCTTTTAATGATACCCATTCTGACTGATGTGAGACAGTATCTCATTGTGGTATTGAATCGCATTTCGCCAATGATCAGTCATACTGAGCTTTTTTCTTTTAATATGCTTGTTGGTCACATGTATGTCTTCTTTTGAAAATTGTCTGTTTGTGTCCTTTGCCCACTTTTTAATGTTTTTGTTTTTTGTATATTTGTTTGTTTCTTATAAATGCTGGATATTAGACTTTGTCAGATGCATAGTTTGCAAATACTTTAATTCTATACGTTGTCTGTTTACTCTGTCTTTTTACTTTCACTGTTAACTTGGGCTCTTGGCTTGGCTGCTGTTGGTGTATAGAAATACTAGTTGATATTATTTCTGTGCAATACTAGTTGATAGTTATGTTGTTGTTGTTGTTAATTAAACCTCTTAAGTTTAATTAGGTCCCACTTGTCAATTTTTGATTTGTTGCAATTGCTTTGGCATCTTTGTCATGAAATCTTTGCCAGTTCCTAAGTCCAGAATGGTATTGCCTAGATTGTCTTCCAAGGTTTCTATAGTTTTGAGTTTTACACTGAAGTATTTAATCTATCTTGAGTTTATTTTTGTATATAACGTAAGGAAGGAGTTCAGTTTCAATCTTCAGCATATAACTAGTCAATTACCCCAGCATTGTTTATTGAAAAGGGAGTCTTTTCCCCATTGCTTGTTTTTCTCAGCTTTGTTGAAGATCAAATGGTTGTAGCTGTGCAGCCTTAATTTTGGGCTCTCTCTTCTGTTCCGTTGGTCTATGTGCCAATTTCTGTAGCAGTACCATGCTGTTTAATTACTTTAGCCCACTAGTGTAGTTTGAAGTCAGGTAATTTGATGCCTTCAGCTTCTTTTCCCTTTTCTTGTGCCTTGGCGATTTGGGCTCTTCTTTGGTTTCATATAAACTTTAAAATATTTTTTCTAGTTCTGTGAAGAATATCATTGGTAGTTTGATAGGAATAACATGAATCTGTAAATTTCTTTGGGTGATATGGCCATATTAATGGTATTGATTCTTTCTATCCATGAGAATGGGATGTTTTTCCATTTGTTTATATATTCTCTGATTTTTTTGAGGAATATTTTGCAGTTCTTGTCATAGAGATCTTTCTCCTCCCTGGTTAGCAGCATTTCTAGGTATTTTATTATTTTTGTGGTGATTGTGAACAGGGTTGCTTTCTTGATTTTGCTCTTGCTTGGTTATTTTTGGTATATAGAAATGCTAGTGATTTTTGTACATTGATTTTGTATCCTGAAACTTTGCTGAAAATGTTTATCAGCTGAAGGACCATTTGGGCAAAGACTATGAGATTTTCTATATATAAAATAATGTCATCTGCAGATATGGATAGTTTGATTTTCTCTTTTTCTATTTGGATGCCCTTTATTTCTTTCTTTCCTGATTCCTCTGGCTAGTACTTCCAATATTATTTTCAATAGGAGTGTTGAGGGAAGGCATCTTTATCTTCTGCTGATTTTCAAGGAGAAGATTTTCAGCTTTTACCCAATTAGTATGTTACTGTCTGTGAATTTGACATAGATGGCTCTTATTATTTTGAGGTACGCTCTTTCAATACTTAGTTTATTGAGAGTTTTTGACATAAAGGAATGATGAATTTTGTCAAAAGACTTTTCTGCATTTATGGAGATAATCATGTGTTTTTTGTCCTTAATTCTGTTTATGTGACAAATCACATTTATTGATTTGCTTATGTAAACAAACCTTTCATCCCAAGGTTGATATCTATTTGATCATGGTGGATTAGCCTTCTGATGTCCTGCTGGATTTAGTTTGCATTATTTTGTTGAGGATTTTTGTAACAATTTCCATTAAGGATATTTGTCTGAAGTTTTCTTTTTGTTGTTCTATTTCTGCCAGGTTTTGGTGTCAGGATAATAATAATAATTCTGACTTCATAGAATGAGCAGAAGAGGAATTTCTATTCCTGAATTTTTTGGAATAGTTTCAGTAGGAATACTTCAGTATTTATGGTAAGTCATAAGATTTGTTTCTGAACATAATTTAATAAATAAAAAGTAGAAATATGTTTAAGACATTTGAGAAAAATAACACCAGAAATAGAACTTACTGAAGGATAAGACATCAAGGGAGCAAAGTAGAGGTAATAGATTAGATTAAATTTAAGTATTAATACTGGGGCATGGTGTTGTCACTATCTGATATAAGAAATAAAGGAGTAGCCATTAGTTGAGATGGAAAGATGATGACATTCCCTTTAGAAAGAAGTTTATAAAACATTGACTTGGAAATGTTCATTTTTAAGGGTCGGATGTTGAGATTTACATATTGATCATTTAGGTTTTTAAAATCTTTTAATGAGTTCCCATCGATTCAATTCTAAAGTCAATTCACTTTCCATGAAACATGGTTTATAGCATCTAGGGGTTTCAGATTTCATAAGTTAGCATAAATATAAAAAACTTCAATAACTGATGTAGATAATTCCAGTAAACAAAACTGTGATTACTCCAGGTGATCAAAGCAATAGTGGACAAATGGCATCACATTAAGTTAACAAGCTTCCACACAGCATGGGAAACAGTCAACAAACTTAAAAGGCGACACACAGAATGGGAGAACATATTTGCATACTATCCATCTGACAAGGAATTAATAATCAGAATGTATAAGTTTAAATAACTCCATAGGAAAAAAATCTAATAATCAGACTTAAAAATGGGCAAAAAATGTGAACAGACATTTCTCAAAAGGAGACATACAAATGGCAAATGGAACATATGAAAAGGTGCTTAATATCATTGTCAGAGCAATGCAAATCAAAACTACAATGAGCTATCATTTCACATTAGTTAAAGTGGCTTTTTTCTAAAGGACAGGCAATAATAAATGTTGGTAGGAATGTGGAAAAAAAGGAACACTTGTACACTGTTGGTGGGAATGTAAATTAATAAAGCCACTGTGGACGCCAAGGTGGGTGGACCACGAGGTCAAGAGATCGAGAACATCCTGGTCAACATGGTGAAACCCTGTCTCTACTAAAAATACAAAAATTAGCTGGGCATGGTGGCACACACCTGTAGTCCCAGCTACTCGGGAGGCTGAGGCAGGAGAATTGCTTGAACCCAGGAGGCAGAGGTTGTGGTGAGCCGCAATCATGTCATTGCACTCCAGCCTGGATAACAAGAGCGAAACTCTGTCTCAAAAAAAAAAAAAAAAGCCACTGTGTTTAACTGCATGGAGGTTTCTCAACAAACTAAAAATTGAACTACCATATGATCCAGTAATCTTACTTCTAGGTATATACTGTTAGAGCAAACTAAATATGGCCTGAGGAGGACTCTATACTTCTATACTTGAGTCCTAGGGGTTGAACTATAACCTAGCTTAATAGGCAGACAAAATTGAAAACCTTACTTAGTAATACGCGCCTGAAACAATAGCAAAGTCTTGGCTAATCCCAGTGGCCATAGTTCAACCTTTTGTACACTTAGTGTTCAAAGTATGTTCAAATAAGGCATATGCTGAGCTGCAACCAGTCCATGCATTCTGTATCTCACTTCTAATTTCTATACATTCTTTCTCTTTTTCTGTCTATAATCTTGGTCCACTATGTGGCTGCTCTGAATTCTCTGCAAATCTGCCATGATTCTGGGGGCTGCCTGATTTGCAAATCATTCATTTCTCTATTAAACTCCTTTAAATTTAATTCAGCTGAAGATTGTCTTTTATCAGTACCCAAAAGAAAGGAAATCAGTATATCAAAGAGATATCTGCACCCTGATGTTTATTGCAGCACTATTTACAATAGCCAAGAATTGGAAGCAACTTAAGTGTCTGTCAACAGATGAATGAAGAAAATGTGGTACACGTAAGTATAGAGTACTATTCGGCCATAAAAAAGAATGGGATCCTGTCATTTGCAACAACATGAATGGAAGAGGAGAACATTGTATTAAGTGAAATCAGCCAGGTACATAAAGACAAACCTCACATGTTGTCACTTATCTATAAGAGATAAAAATTAAAACAATTGAACTGATGGAGATAGAGAGTAGAAGGATACCAGAGGCAGCCTGTGGGGGTAGTGGAGATTGTTAATGAGTACAAAAAATACAGTTAGAATGAATTAGACTTAGTATTTGACAGCACAGCATGGTGACTAGAGTCAACAATAATTTATTGAACATTTTAAAGTAATTTAAAAAGTATAATTGGAATGTTTGTGACACAAAGAATTGCTAAATGCTTGAGGCGATGGATACCCCTTTTATCTTTAAAAAAAAATTAATGTGATTGCTCAAGTATTATAACAAAGTTTATTTATAAGTCCAGGAAAGCCAAGCAGCTACTGTGCACTAAATGCTCAGAAGAGCACTTAGAAAGTCTCTGTTTCTAAGGAATATATACTTTTTTTGAAAGCGCTAACTTGCATTGATATATAAAATATAAAGTACACAATAAAAACAGAGTCAGTTTAGTTGACAACTACATACAAAAATAACAGAAATGTCCATGTTTGTTCTAAGCAAAAAATAGACTGATCAAAGACAACATAGATTGACCAAAGAGAAACAACTCAAATTTAAAATAGAGAGCCTTATTTCATCTCTAGCATTATCATAGTACAATGAAAATTTAATGATCTGGATTCAGTGAATGAAAAATTCAAGGCAATAAATTAACAAAATATCAGAAGCTTGGGACTTGTAGTAGAACTCAGTGATAAACCAATGTATTATATTTTTTTAACCACAGCCCTTTTCCATTAAGTTAATTTGCCTACTGATGAGAGTGTTGCTTAGAGGTGATTATTAATAATCTTTGAATATTTTCTCTCCAAAGGACGTTTTATACTTAGGAGAATGACATAACCTTGGATCTCTTCTTTCCAGAAGTATTTCCATTCTATGAGAGACCACATGGAGTGATATAAAATGTGTCTATTGAAGGTAGAGACCGACAAGTTGTAACCAATGCGTGTAATTTGTGTTGTCTCTCCATGCATTTTGAATACAGGTTTAGGTTTCTTGTGCCAGAGGCAGTGCTCAGTGACCCTTGACACAGTTTCTATATTACACCCAAAAGGATGAGGCTGGTGGCCAAAGATGGAACTTTGAGATATCTCTCTTGCTTAACAGACTGGAATCCCAGCTTTCCTGCAGCTTTCCTGCAGCTTCCCTTCAATGGACCATTCTGGCATTTGCTGGTGAACTTAGAGTGACCCACACCCTATTCCCAAATATATACTGCTAGTTGCCAGACTCTACCCTCAATCCCTGTTAACACCCCTCTGGCCTCTTGTGTATGGTCTCCAGGCATGCAGTATACCCCCTCAGGGTCTATAAGCACTACAAACTCAAACTTTCTCATTGTGAAACACTGAAGCCTGCCAACCCATCTGAACGCTGATGTTAAGGGTCTCAAAAGAAGCCATGCAGGTGGATCCCCTGCTGATGTTCTTTTCTTCTGGGCCTCTAGTAGCTGCTGGAGACAGTAGCTGGCTACCAAATGAGTTGATAGAGAAATCAAAGACTTTTAGTTAAAAGGCAGATGGATTGAAACTGTGGTTAAAAATTTACTGGTCATTTAAGAAGAGCAAAATTGTTAACATATTTGAAATTGACAGGTTCTTGTGTCATCATTTGTGGAATGATGATAATAACACACATTTTGTAAGTCTGTGGTGCAGATAAAAAGAGTAATCTAAACAGCTTAGTAAGGGGGTCTTTAAGAACTAGCAATGTATCTCCTTATGTTTCTATCAGAAACAACACTTTTAATATATTTTTTTAAATGATTGTTTTCAAATCTCAATAGTGCATTTTCCATCTCTCAGTTTAGGCATAGCACCTGTGCTTTCACTTTTCCCCAAGGAATAATTTGTCAGTGATGCTTATCTGAGAAGGATTGATCTTCAGTGTCTTTATGCCCTGTGTCAGGGGATGTAGGCAGAATATACTTGACTATACACATCCATGCTTTGTTCTGAAGTGAAATTTAATTTCAGCTTCTCTAAGTTTTTGTACTAGTCAGGGTAGGCAAGGTTATACTAGAATGGTACACCCAGAGAGCCAGGCTAATGGAAAAGCCATTACTCAGTGTCGGTGGCTGTCGTGGCAGAAGGAGAAAGGGAACTCATGCAAATCTTACACAAGGAATTAAGTCCTGTGTCTCAGAAGGGATCCATGCCAATTCCAATTATGATTCTTAGTCTCACTCAGCTATTAAAGACCAGGATGTACAATCCTATGTTCCCAGAAGACTGAGGATCAAAAATATTTAGCAATCAGACAATTACTGTAGTTATGACTTAATACACACACACACACACACACACACACACACACACACACACAATATTATGTGTGCTGAGAGCACATACCAGAAATTTTGTTGAGAAAATTTATTTTTCTTTTCAATTACTGAACTGCATATCTATCTCAAGTTCCCATTTTGCCTGGTAGCAAACAAACAAAAAAAGAATTAATTAATTATAGGTAAATTCAATCACTTCCAGATTTTCTTAAGTATTAGAGATTTAAACTGAGACACATTAGCATATTTACTCTCTGTGAAGAAAGACAATCGGAAACTTGTGGTATGAGAGCATGGAATCTCACATTGCCTGGCACTTACTGCTTGGTATCTAAGGCCTAGCTGTGTATTTATCATCCACAAAATGGCTGTCATGCTTCTACCATAGAATGGTATAATATCAGGGAGGCAAGGTCCCTCCCGTATACTATAATCAATGAAAGAAAATAAAACAGAATTGGCCAAGGCCCAAAGAGCAAAATTTAACTGAGGAGACAAGGGAGGAATGCCTGAAAAGATAACACACAGTTCACAGCAAGTACCTAAAGAATGAATGTCAGTCATAGAGAGTGCTGGAAATGTGATGAGCGAAATTACTAGTCCGCCAAGCTGGGGGGATTTTAGTGGAGGTAAGGAAAAAACTAGATCTTAGTCTACAACAACAAATAAATTGTAACATGTCCATTTATATTAGATTCAAACTTTAATAAAAGCCATAATTGTTTAACAATATTGGCCACTTACATTAAGTACTTTATGTGTGCTGTTTCTTTTAATTCTCATAATAATTAGATGAGGTTAGAAAGAATCTTTTGCTCATTTCAAAGGTAGGTATTACTTAAAGTAGCTTAGTAACTGAGCTGCTAAGTGTCAAAGATAGGATTAATGTTCACATCTTTTATACTCCAACCACAACGCTATTCTTTATTTGCTATGTTCAACATATTTTGTCTCAATTTGCAAATAGGACACACTTACATATAATCCATTTTTGGTTGCATTTATAAGTGTATTATGATCGGGGCACTTACAGACCTTATTGTGCCTTGAGTTTGAGTTCTGACTCTATCCAATAATAGCTGCATGAACACAGCAGGTCATTAATGTAGTGTACATGTGTCTGTTTTCTCATCTATATAACTGAGATAAAATAATTGCCCTGCTACCCTTGCAAGTTTTTTGAGTATCAAACTAGCTGCTATATAGAGGACACAATATTTAAAAATATAGATAATATATATTTTCTAATTTTTAATACATATAATATGCATTATTATCAGAAGGGATTTGGCATTCTATGTGGAAAACTGAAATATTAAAACATTAGGATTATCTTGAGAATGCAATGTTCATGGAGTAATTTATGAACATACCTGGCAAGTATGTAAAATATAAAAAAAAGAGAGAAGTCTTTTTAAATAAGTCTGGTAATGTGAGAGCATAATAAAGCTAAATATAAATGCCAGGAAAAAAAATTCAAAGAAAAATGCAGCTTCAAATAGCCAGAGAGAGAAAACAAATCTTAATATCTCCAACTCCCCTGTCCTCACTTTTCACTGTTAGGGTGCCCAATGCTTCAGTTTCCAGTGCATTTTCTAAAATGCTGGCTAAATCTTCCATTTTATTAATGCAATGACTAAGGCACCAAGTTTGCCTCAGTTTCCTGAAATGAAACAATGGTGACAACTTTCCAACTAGCGTATGAGTAAATGTTTGGGTAACCTAAGTCAGTAATGGGCAGAAACTTTCAATTTTAAAGCAATATCTAGAAGGTATTCATTAGAGAGAACAAAGAAAAACAGAAAACATTATATAAGATACATATATTGAAATTATATAAGAAAATGTTTAAAAGCTATACATTAAGAATAACAGACCTCTATGTAATTGCATGGCATGCCTTATCAAAATATCTGTGTGACCCATAAATACAAACATTTACTATGTACCCACAAAAATTAAAGAGTGAAAATATGACAGCAAACCAAAAAAGAAAAACAGACCCATCCTTTCAAATGCAGATGCATTTACTCTATATTAATGGCTTTCTAAGTGAATGCAATAAAATAAAAATGCAATACTAGAAAACTATAGAAGTATCAATGTAGGTGATCTATAACAGAAATAAGAAACCACAAACTGCAAAGTTTTGTCATGTTAATTAGCATACCTCACCATTCCACATAAAGTCAATAAAAATTCAAGACAATTTCTCAAATCTATACAGGACATGAGAATAATCAATGTTCAGAGTCCACTTGTGAGCTAGAAGGATTCAACATTAAAGTTTCTGACAGGAAGATAAGAGTGGACTAAATCTATACACTTCTCATTACAAATAAGTGCTACCTGAGTTTAAAATAGCAGGTCAGTGACTCAGCAGCTAGCTTTAAAATTTTCATTGTCCATGGAACTTGCAACTATTCAAATAAATCCCAAGTAGATCTCTAAATTATTATATTAATACACCGGTAGGTAGGTTTTGAGTATCATCTGTCCAAAATTGTGCTGCTCTTAGCTTGTCTCGTCTCCTCTTCACTAATTTTTCAGATCTATACTTTCACCTTTATTTCCCAAGCAGCCCACAGGATCCAAATCTATTTTAGCCTGAAAGTCAAAGACCAAGAGAGAATTGTGGTTATCAGCAACCTCAGGTGTGCTCATCATTAGAGTCACCCCAGTGATTATTAGTCTATGCACAACGAGTGATCCCCAGACATCTGCAGCTAAAGCCTTTCCATATCATTTGCTCTTATCTACCCTTTTATACAAATATAATAGACCAATTGACTGTGTGTATATTGGATTTCACTGTCTCTAACTTGTATTTCCCAATCAGACTTGAGACCCTAAACCTTCAGTCCATGGGATTCACCCTGACATTTTGTTAATATAGTGAGCTGAATTCTACTTCCCATAAGCCACACATTCCACTCTTAATTATTGCTCAAGATCATGTCCAGATTATGCAAAACGTCTTACCCCAGGATAAAGAGATCCTATCTTTCTACTACTCTGTCTTTGTAGAAGAAAAGTATCCTAAACCATATGCTGATGGAAACCTAGAAAGTCATCTATCATCATCTTCACATTGAAGATAATAGCATGACACTCATAGTCACTGAGATCTTGGCTGAAGTGAAAGGCTGCCATGATTCATCACCAGGATGGTCACACTACAAAGCTCGTGCTAATTCCTCTCTTCCTTGAGAGCTTGACAATGGTGGGGTAATAGATAGGTGAAGTGGAGCTGGATTATGAAGAGCTCTGACAATCACAAAGGGAAGTTTTCACTTCATCCAATATGCCATAAGTTGTTGTTTTCTGAGTTGGAGAAATCCAAATCAAAGTAATGCCTTAACATGGTGACCATATTCTGGTTTTATTTAATGAGATATCTGGCTTTTACTTGTATCTGGTATAACTGTTAATTGTTTCTATCTTAAACTCTCAAGAAACTCCCTATTTGAACAAGAAAATATTTTCCCTCTATGTTTTGTGAAGTTGATGAATCATAGAAGATTAATGGGAAGTGTATTCATTACCTATATTGCCCTAGAAACAGCCTTTGGCCAAAAGAGTAATGTTTCGTTCTATACACTGTACCTACCATTTCTTGGTTAAGGAAACATGCTTTTGTTTTACATTTCTCCTCAATTATCCCACCCTTCCCAGGAGAGTTCTTGTTCTGAGTGGATAGAAATAGAAATAACTTCTAGTGATTTGCCTGAAGGTTAATATTCTTTAATTATTTACTGTACTCTTTCAAAGCATCACCAGCTTTTTCTACAGTAACATTTTCCTTTTGTTATTGATTTGGGTGTTTTAGTGACGTAACATTTATTTTGTTTTCTGTTGTCCTTTCTTTTCTGTCTTAGCTCATAGAATCAGAGAGAGAGAGAAAGAACGAGAGAAAGAGAGAGAGAGAGAGAAGATAAACCAGTGCCTGTCTCCCCCTGCAGTTTCAAATATAATTAGCCATTTACATCTTTAAACAGTTGCTAAAAAGGAAAGTGAGGTGTATTTGGATATCCACCCTTATGTTAGATTCAGATTTAAATACCAATAATTTAGAAATATCCGTATCAGCCCTGAAGATTCTGATGTACAATGCATAATGCTGAATCTTTTCTAAATATAAAGTTTAAGAGACTTATATAATTCTCTCATACGTCATGGGATATCCTCTCATAAGAGACAGCTGTATGCTCCTCAAATAATTGGGATAAAAAGACAAATGGACACAGAATCATAACTGGACTTTACTGGGGCACACTGCTTCAGCAGCATGTAAGCCTGTCAACTCTGTATAGGCTTATCTTTGAAGCAGGGGACAACGGCACTAAGAAGTAAGCTGGGCTTATCTGTAAGACATCCCTGGCACAGGGGTACTGTCAAATAAAAAGCCAGATACTTACCCCTGTCTTAGTAAAGTTGTGTCATCTAAGACAGAGAAAAACACTGTGCAGAGAAATACCTGATTGAGATGCTCTGTGCTTTTGACTCTGTCATTTTGTGTTCAGGATTATAATTCTAACAACAATCAAGTATGCCATAACAAAATAAAAAGAAAATACACTGGGCACATACATATGCAGGCACCAGTCTTTACGAGACATTTAAACATAAGCACAAAAAGATAAGCTTATGAAAATACAGACCAATATAAAAGACAGAACATTACACTTAAAATGCTAAAAATGCATAATTTTAACATGGTCTCATATAATTGGAAAGATATTTTAGGAATCACACTTTGTGTTTTAGACAAAACTCAAATTCTATATAAAAAAATTTTTAATAAAAAGACAAAGAAGAAACTGAAAAACTAAACAAAATATATTAAATAATGACACTTAAGGCATTAGACATCAGCCATTGAAGGACAGTAAGACAGAAAGAAAGCAGTTAAATTTTACAGTTACCCCAGCTAATTGCCTGAAAAAGTTTTCAGGAGCAGTGCAGGATGGGAAAACTCACGCAGAGTCCACAGCCTCCCTGGGTTGAAAAAATAAAGCCAGAAGTCTGGGAAAGATAAGGAGATTGGAGTACACAGACAGAAAAACTGGAAAGTGAGAGCTGCACAAAGAATTTCATATACTTGCAAAAACATCTCCTAGAGAATTCAATTAAGTACTGCTCGGTACGTGCATGGGAGAAAATACTCAATGAATGGGAGAAGAACCACCCAAAAGGATTAGAAGAAAAAATTCCCGGAAACCACATAGTGCCAAGAACAGCACTGTAATCATTATTCAGACTCAAACCATCTTATTCCAAGGGACATCGTGTAGAGTAGTAAGGTCTTGCCTCACCAGCCAGAAAAACATATTAAACCCAGATTAATCCATCTCTTCTCTTGCCTAACAAACTTAAAACCAGACATGAAAGGCTCAATGGTTTCTACATAGCAAATCTCTCTCTCTCTCTCTCTCTCTCTCTCTCTCTCTGTCTCACACACACACACACCTCAAAAATTGTTTAAAGAAATAGAAAAGATCCAATATCAAAGAAGGAAAAATTCATGTCTGATATAAACTCAGAAATTACCAGCCCTGCAAAAATTCAAGAAAATACAACTCATAGTAATAAATCAAGAACTAAAACAAACTCAAAGGATTACCATAATTGAATTAATAGAAAATAACATTAAAACAGTTATTATGACTGTATTTCATATGTTCAAAAACCTACAAGTAATCTTGTACTTATTCAATAGAGACAAAACAGTTAGAAGGAAAGTCCAGAATTAAGTCAAAAATTACAAATTACAATCCCTGAAATGAAAAAGATGCAATGTGGTTAACATGAGATTAGATACCGGAGAATAAAAAATCAGTAAACTTAAAAATATAGCAATAAATACATCCAAAATAAGAGCCAGAGGAAAAAAAAAAGACAGAGGAAAAATGAACAGAACATCATGTACTTTGAAGAATGTGATCATATATATGTTTAAGAGAAAAGTTTTAAGCAGCTCAGGAAGAAAGACATGTTATACCCAGAAGGTCAAAGGTAACAGCTCTAGATTTCTCTTAGGAAAGCTAGCTGAGAAGACAGGAGAGTAACATCTTTAAAAGTACTGAAAGGACAAAAAAGAAACTGTCAACATAGAATTCTATTCCTAACAAAAATATCACTCAAATATTTAAGCAAAAAGTTTCTCAGACATATAAAGACTAATAATTAATCATCAGCAGTCTTGTGACACAAGCAAATGTTTAAAAAGTAGTACTTCAAGCAGAAGAAAATGAAATTATATTGAAAACTGGATCTACCTAAATGAATGGGAAAAAAAACCACAGAAAGTATCATTACATACATAAGATTTTTATTATTACTAAAATCTTTAAAACTAAGAAACTGTTTAAAATGAACCATTTAAAATAAACAGAATAAGACTTTAAGTGTTGTTTTAAACATATGTAGAAACAAAATACTGACACTAGAACAAAGGTCTGGTAGGCGGAAGTAAAGCACAGTTGATCCTTGAACAAGGGTTTGAAGTGTGTGGGTCTACTTAGGCATGGATTTTTCTCCCACATTTGCCACCTATAGGAGAGCAAGACCAACCCCTCCTCTGACGCAGCCTACTGAACATGAAGACAACAAGGACAACCACTTCTGTCATGATCCACTTCCACTTAATAAAGAGTAAATATATTTTCTCTTCCTTATACTTTTCCTAATAACATTTCCTTTTCTCTAGCTTGCTTTATTGTAATCATATAGTATCTAACACATATAACATATAGAATAAGTGTTAATCAACTGCTTATGTTATCCGTAAGACTTCTGATAACAGTAGGTTATTAGCAGGTAAATTTGGGGGAAGTTAAAAGTTACATTTGATTTCAAGTGCACAGGAAATCAGTGTCCCTAATCCTTGCATTATTTAAGGGTCAGCTATATATCGTTTTAAAGTTCTCCCACTATATGGGAAAAGTATAACATTGCTTGAAAGTAGACAGTAAAAGAGTTAAAATGCGTATTAAAAACCTGAAAGTATCCATTAAAATAAAATATCAAAAGTTGCAACAAATCAGTCAACAACAAAGGGAAAAATTGAGTAACATACTCAATATGAAAGAAGGCTGAAAAAGAGAGAAAAAAAAAAGAATTGAATGCAGATAGTATAAATAAGAAGCAAATAGATTGATGTAGATTTAAACCCAATCTTATCAATAGTAGCATTAAATTTATGTGGTCTAAAAACTTTAGTAAGTATGCAGAGATTATCAGATTGGATAAAAATAACAAGACTCAAAGACTCCTTTTAAAAAGATTTTTTTAAGTATAAAAACACAAATACAAGTAAAAGCTTTGAAAAAAGATATATCATGCTAACACTGATCAAAAAGAAAGCTGGAGGGACTATATTATTATCAGATAAGGTAGACAGACTTAAGAGCAAACTCTCTTAATAGGGATAAAACAGATAATCTTATAATGGCAAAATAGTTAATTAATCAAGATGATACAACAATTCTATCCATGTATGTACTTATAGAAAAGTTTTTAAATACTTGAAGCAAAATATGATAGAACTGCCAGAAAAAAATCTGTTGTGGACAAATCTTTAGTTATAATTAGAGATTTTAATACTCTCTCATACCAAATAGCATAAACAGAGATAGAAAATCAAAAATGATAAAGAATACTTGAATAATCTATCAACCAACTAGACCTATTTCATATTTATAGAATATTCCAAACAAAAACAACATCAGAATTTACAACCTTTCCAAGTGTACATAAAACATTTACTGAGATAGATCACACTCTGTGTTATCAAAACTTTCTCAATAAATCTGAAAAGATTTAAGCCATTGAAATTACATTTCTGATTACAATACAATTAAAATAGAAATTATAATAGAAAAAAGTATTAATAATTCCCAAATATTTGGAAACTAACACTCTTCTTAATAATCAATGGGTCAAAGGTGAATTCAAAAGTGAAATTTTTT
The DNA here is from genome assembly GCA_963574635.1 of Cheracebus regulus. NCBI lineage: Eukaryota > Metazoa > Chordata > Mammalia > Primates > Pitheciidae > Cheracebus > Cheracebus regulus. Next base: position 14,948 of record CAUYQU010013584.1, on the reverse strand, counting down.
GAAGTATTTGAAATATAGATCGAAATGAAAGTATGAGATATGAAAATCTGTGCTTTGCAGGTAACACGGTACTTAGGGAGAGATCTACAGCATTATACCCTATATTAGAAAAGAAGAAAGCTCTTAGTCAGCTTCCACCCCAGCTGCCACCTTAAGAAACTAGAAAAGCAAACTAAGAAATTAGAAAGAAACTTAAAGCAAAAGAAAACTAAAATAATCAAATGAAAGAAAATAAAATTACATAGAAAATCAACAAAAGAAAAAATCAAGTGAGAAAGGAAAAAAAGTGAGAGAGAAACAAATTTCAGAAAAATACCACTATATAGGTATTAGAATGTTTAAAATATCAAAGGCTGATTATGCCAAGTATTGTTAAGTGTAAGGAGCAACTTGAGTTCTTACACACTGCTGGTAGGAATGTAAAATTATGCCATCACTTTAAAGAACAATTGGAAGTTTATTAAAAATTTAAGCAAACACCAACCATATGAGCAAGCCAGTGCACCTCTATCTATTTACTCAAGAGAAATGAAGCATATCTTTATATAAAGTCTTTAACATGAATGCATATAGAAGCTTTATATACAGTAGCAAAATACAAGAAACAATCCAAAAGTCCTTCAAGAGTTGAATGAACAAATTGTGGTATAATCACACAATAGAATATTAATAATACAAAGAAATGAACTATTAATTCATGCAACAGTATAGGCAAGTCTCAGAATAAGTATGCTAAATGAAAACAAAAGTCAGAAAAAAGTTCATGTGTTGTGAATCCTTCATGTAAAAACTGAAAAATGCTAAGTAATCTATAATCAGAGAAACTGGATTAGTAATTGTCGGCAATTGAAGAAGTAAAGGATTCCAGGGAGAACAGGAAATGAAAATGAAGAATCAGAAAACTTTGGCGTGATTAATATTGTATAGGCCGTTTTTATATTGCTGTAAAGAGCCACCTGAGACTGAGTAATTTATAAAGGAAAGAGGTTCAGTCGACTCACAGTTCAGTATGGTTGGGGAGGCCTTGGAAAACTTGCAGCCACGGTGGAAGACAAAAGGGAAGCAAGACATCTTCCCAAGGTGGCAGGAAGGAAAAGGGCTGAGCAAAGAGGGAAGAGTTCTTAACCATTAGATCTCGTGAGAACTCTTTCACTATCAGGAGAACAGCATTTGGGAAATCACCCTCATGATTCAATTACCTCCACCTGGTCTCTCTCTTGGTGATTATGGGGATTGTGAGTACTACAATTCAAGAGGAGATTTGGGTGAGACACAAAGTCTAATCATATCAGATATATACATTATCTTAATTGCAATGATTGTCTAATTGGTGCATAATATGCCAAAACGTATCAAATTGAATACTTAAAACATGTATAATTTATCCAATTTTATTTCAGTAAAGCTCTGTGTTAAGTGTGTGCGTGCATGTATGTTTAACAAATGATTGATAAGGAGAAAAAGACTGAGATAGGAAAGGTGTCAAAAATTACTATTTCAAAAGAAAAATTAAAATTGATATTAGAAACAAAAAAAGACAGGACAAAATTACTTAATCATTAATTTAAGAAAATAAAAAAAAAGAAAGAAATGCTGAGAACAAACAAGATCAGAAAACTAAAGATAAAACATTGGAGGTGGACAGGTGAAGTGGCTCATGCCTGTAATCTCAGCACTTTGGGAGGCCGAGGTGGGCGGATCACCAGGCCAGGAGTTTTGAGATCAGCCTGGCCAACATGGTGAAAACCTGTCTCTACTAAAAATATAAAAACTTAGCTGGGCGTGCTGGCAGGTGCCTGTAATCCCAGCTACTTGGGAGGCTGAGGCAGGAGAATCGCTTGAACCTGGGAGGCAGAGATTGCAGTGAGCGGAGATTGCACCAATGCACTCCAGCCCAAGTGACAGAGTTCGTCTCAAGAAAAAAAAAAAAAAAAAACTTTGGAAGAGTTGGTCTTAGAAATTAAGAGAATAAAATAAAATAAACTGAAGCAATATCTAAATTTAAATTAGAGAAACGTCATTGATTAGACAAAAAAGATTTGAACTAATAGTTCAAAAATTCAACAAGACAATAACAAATATAATAAGAGAGAAAGGCATTAAATTGCTATGCTGTAAAATTTAAATTCAACAGAAATTCAGTTATGTAAAATAGTAAGATTACCTTTAGTAAAAGAACAAAAATTAAAACTATGATTTCTTTCTACTTCTCGGCACTCTTAAATACAAGAAGATAATGGATATGAACTCGAGAAAGAGGAAATTCTGTGAACCACGAAATAGTAAACTCAGCTATAAAAGCAAGAAGAGTAATGCCCAGTATGATAGCTGAATGGCAGACCTAAGGATTACTGTGGCTTGATTGAAACTAGATGACAGATCTGTTCAATAAGAAGAATATAAGCATACCACTAGGCTTCTTTTGTATTTATCCTACACAGTCTCGAATAATTTTTGCTAAAATTCAAATTTAATCACACTGCACTTCTTATTTCAAAGTTTTCATAGAATACCCACTGCCTTTAGAAGAAACTTTAAGCATTTTAGAATGACATAGAAGAACCTACAAATCTAATCCCCGATTGCATCGCAGACTCCCAACTTCCCTGTTACAGTTCCTTAATATTTAGCCGTATCAGTTTCCCCACATTTCCCCAGTCAAACCATTTTCCTTACTTTGTATTTTGTTCCTGCTGCCCTTTCCCAGTTGAATATTTTCCACATTTGCCCATTTTAACACTCAGTTCAATGATCTCTTTGTCTTGGAAATGTTTACGTAACAGTACTAGCCCTCGTTAAGCCTTGTTTTTGTGTGCTCATTCTCTATTATTTTTTTAAGGTTTTTTATAATAGTACCACTTACACTGTTTTGTGAAATTGACTTTTTCTTTTTTTTTTTTTTTTGCCTTACTGTTCTCTATAAAAGATTTAAAGACCTTAAGGTGTATGTCTTGCTCATTGTTATTTTCCTAAAATACATAGTGAAAACAGATGTAAGTGAGTTGAGTGGGGGGGGGGTAGTTATGTGTGTGTATACATTATTTTTTAGTACGTACTTGTTCAATGAATAAAACTAAAACTTTTGCCTCATTCCACATGATCTTCCAGTATTGCACAGAAAATATTCACTGTATTTTAATATTATTCCATTGCCTGCTGTTCGGCATTGAGGTAGAGCAATTATTAATCATAATTTTCACACAAACCCTCTTGTTCTTAAATCTCATTGTTAATGCTAATTCAATGGGTAACATTTGATGAAGATAGACAGAGAAGAATCAGAAGCTGGAAGCTGCATATTCCCATAGCTCATGCAAGGGTGGAAGATACTCTATTCCAACCAGCAGAGGGAAGATTCATAGTGGAAAAACCAGGGTATTTAGAAGGAAACTACTAGAATCATCACACCATGGGAGCAGGGTTAAACAAGTGCTAGATCAGAGGTTCTCAACAAGGGAAAATTTTTCCCTGTAGTCATTTGGTAACATCTAGAGACATTGATTTTGCATGGGTGAAGGGTTGCTGCTAAATGTCTCACAATTTGCAAGACAACCCCCACACCAAAGAATTGTTTGGTGACAAAGGTCAGTAGTGCTAGGATTAAGATGTGTTGCCCTAGATTAGAAAATACTACTCCAGATCCATCCTAACAAAGCTACTCTACTACTCTAGGTAGATTTGTCCTAACAAAGTCTTAAAAGAATCAAGCTAGTTGGCAAGAAACTTAACAGCATTCTAGAAAAAGGTGAACATTCTTAAATGAAAGCCACAAAATCCAGCAAACAACATAAAACATATCCAGCATTCAGATAAAAATTCCAAACAGCAAAAAAGTGTGATCTACAACAAGAAGAAAAATCAGGTGAAAGAAAAAATCAGCAATGACAGAGATAAGAGAATGACTTTCTAAGGTCTTTAAATAGAACTTTCTTAAGGACTTTAAACAACTTTTATAACTATGCCAATAATTTAAAGGAAAAGATTAACATAATTATGAGTCATCAAGGAATTAAAAGAAACCAAATGGAATTTTTAATTTTGAAATTCACTAAATTGTATTAATAGCAATTAAAAGAAATAACCAATGACCTTGATGGCTGAAGCATAGAGAAAAAAATGGAAAATTACAGGATAAGATATAAATTTAATATTAAATAAACAGAACCTCAGTGATTATAGACAAATAGCAAATGCTGTAACATACATTTAATTAAAGTAAATGAAAGAAAAAGTGATAGAAAAAATATATTTGAAGAACAGCCAACAACCACAAAGGCTACCAAATTTGATGACATTTAACAATTCACATATATAAGAACACTCCAATCGGCAAGAGAATAACCATTTCTTTAAGGTGCACATTGAACCCTCACTAAGACAAATCATATTCTTAGTTGTAAAAGCATCTCTCAATAAATGGAAATAAATCATATAGATTATTTTAAAGTTAAACTAGATATCAATAAAATAAATTCATATTTTGCATACTCAAATATGTAGAAATTAAATATATATATGTATGTATGTGTGTGTGTGTGTATGTATGTATATATATATATATATATATATAGCCACAGGTCAAAAAAATAGCCACAGGTCCTAAATAGCCACAGGTCAAAAAAATGCAAAGGAAATTAGAAAATATATTTGAATATGCTGAATTCAATAAAAACAAAAGCAAAACAAACTAAATTTATTACTTCTGATTTCTGCTTTGAGATGCAGAGATCTGGAAAGGATATAGCTTCCACACTGAAAATTAAAAATAAAGAAGAAGAAAGCCTCCAAACCACATACTTGGTAGTTTTCTTGACCTTATTGGTGACTGTAGGTCATCCAGCAATTGGCTAAAATCTAAAATCTAAGGAAAGACAGACACATGTAGGAAGGTATGGCATAGCAGTATTGGCTTAGCTAAAGCAGCTGCAAGCAGTCATCATAAAGAAGAGTAAGATACAAGAGTTCAGCTAGTAGTAGCTAGAAAGTTAGCAGAGCCCAAGTGTGCACTGGTGAGACAATAGGATGCTCCCTGATGGTCAAATCAATTGAATGAGTCTGCACATTACAGGTTTGTATTACAGTACTTTTCTATGGCTGCCGTTACAAAGGACCACAAACTTGGTGGCTTAAAGCAAGTTTATTCTTTCACAGTTCTGGAGGCCAGACACCCTAAATCAAGCTATCACCTGAGCTGTTTCTCTCTGATGCCTTTGGGAGCTGATCCTTTCTTGATTTTTTCAGCTTCCAGTAGCCTCAGGCATTCTTTGGTTTATGGCTGCATGACTCCAATGTCTGCTTCTGTCTTCACATAGTCTTCTTCCCTCTCTCTTTCCTTTTCCTTTTTTTTTTTTTGAGTATTATATTGTTCATAGAATAAATTAACAAATAACAATTGTATGTATTTATGAGGTACAAGGTGATGTTTTGATACATGTATATGTTGTAGAATGATCAAATCAAGCTAATTAACCTATTTATCACCTGAAATATTTATCATTCCTTTGTGGTAAGAAGATTTAAAGTCCATTATTTTAGTTACTTTGAAATGTATAATAATTTGCTATTTCTTATAGTCACCATGTATATGTGGAATCTAAAAAATGTCTAACTCACAGAAGAAAAGAGTAGAATGATGGCCACCAGAGACTGTGGTAGGTGGGAGGGGAGGTATGGGTAAAGGAGAAATGTTTGTCTTTCCTCTTCTTATAAAAACATCAGTCATATTGGATTAAGGGCTCACCCTACTTTTCAGTATGACCTTATCTAACTAATTATCTCTGTGATGACCCTAATTCTAGATAAGGTCATAACCTGAGGTACTAGGGGTTAGTATTTCAGTATATCTTTTGCGTGGGACTTAATTGAACCTGTAAGATGTCTCAAAGAGAGTTCTAAGACCTAGAAAAGTGGAACATTAGTCTCTGGGGGAGGTGGGGTGAAAGACATATGAGCAACAGCACCAATATCACTTTTTTTCTGTCTTCTCTACCCTATATATTTTTTAAAAGCCTTCATCTATGGAGGAGAAAGATAAGAAACACTGTCCTGTCCCCAGTTACTACTGGGATTAAAAAAAAAAAGAAAAGAAAAAAAAATAAACCTTTCCAGCTATATATATATAATTGTACACTAGGGACTGATTGTTGTTGTTAAGAAACTCCTATGCACTATATGTTTGCGTGTGTGTGTGTGTGTGTGTAGTGATATGAAGAAAACACATATCATTAGCCTCAGTAATTTACAAGATAGTATGAATTTGGTTTATTCCATCTGCCAGGATTAGGCATAAAAAAGACACCGGGTTTTCTTAAGATGGATTTCCACCAACACCACAGTTTAGCAGAGGATATCACTCCATTTCTTACGGTGGAGTATTTTGGTCATCAGTCAATTTTTACTTTAAGTAAAAGTGTATTGACAGCAGAGTTCTAGAGTGTCATCTGCAGGGGAATGTCAAGCATAGGGATGGGCTTGTTCTCTCATTGAAAGAGTCATAGCTGTGATCCATCAAACAGTAGCTCTCTCTATACATATTTAAAACCCATCCTTCATGAGAAATGGTGGTGCTATGGAATCATTCTCACTGTGGCAAGGCAAGATATTAATGGTCCCTGCTGCCTTTCCCTGAATCATCTCCAGAATACGCCATGAATCAAAAAAAAAAAAAAAAAAAAAAAAAGGATTTGCATTGGACCAAAAAATTCAAAAGTAAGGGGCCAGGAGTAGGAAGTGGTGAAGGTTATCTTTTTCACTTTCTGAAAGCCCATATTGATACACTGCTGTTCTAAATTCAAAAATATAAAACCAAAGCATTATTACTGACCTAAATATTATTTTTTAAATGAATAGCAATACTATTCAAAATCTGTTAATATTTATTATGATTTAGAAAGAATGAGTTTCCATTGAAGCAGGTTTCAAATATATGAATTAAACAGACATTTTATTTTTTGGTAGAATACATCAGTCATCAGTGCAAACAGAAAGGAATGATCCACATCCTCTCATGTACCCGCATTTTCCCTGGTAATGTTGGAAGCTATGAAGAAAGTACAATTATTCTTTCAAGCCACTGGCAAAGTACTTTTACACTCAGCAACATTCAGAGGCTAAAAATTCACATTTTAATTTTTTAAAGTAAAGTGAAATGTGTTTCTTAGCACACTGAATGATTTAGAGCTATTCTGGCAGAGGCATGAAGAGTGCATATGTCTCAGCTCTCAACCATTCTGAAAGTGAGAAATATGTTGTTGACCTTATATCTTCCCAGGGACTAGAGTTCCTTTCCTTAGCTAAAATATTCTAAGCACTTACTATGTACTAGGAATTCAAATATAGAACTTTGTATAATTACTTTTTTTCAATCAACATTATTACTTTTATGGTAGATATATTATCACTTTCATTTGTCATGTCATACAACTCTGGATAGAGATACTTTGATACATCTCCACAACTTTCTAATTTTTTCCTTATTTCATGATTCCAAAATCATCATAAATACCCAAATCATCCAAAATTCAACATGACTTCTCAACTATCTCAAGAAATATTATGTAGTATTTATGCTAATGTCTGCTAACTGGCGAAAAAAGATAGCTAAAAAAAGTTTTGATTTGTCCCTAAAAATAAACAGATAATTTGAAAACTGAACTATTATAATATTACATGCAACAATTACAAAAAATCAGAGTATTACAAAGAACAAAGGTTTGTTTCTTGCTCATATTTTTCATTATAGCAGTTGAATTGGAAGCTTATATTTTCCTCAGTCTATATGCATGCACTCTAATTGAGGTATACCTAGCTCGTGGCAGAAGGAAAAGAGAGGATGGCATTTCATAGAACAGTCCCAAAAGTATCAGCTAAAAATGTTATGTATCAAATTTCACAGCCAAGTCTGACATTAAGAGGATGAAGACACACAATCTCTGAGTAGGTTGATATCTCTAGCAGAGAAACAGTGAATATTTTGAAATGTGTATTAAAATATAATTTAATAAAATAAATTTTAATAGAGTAGCATCAAAAATCAAAATGATTTCAGAAGCCTTTAAAAGAATACTACTTACTTTTTAAAAAATGAATAAAATGGTTTAAGTGGAATCAAAGATGGCTTTCATATTTCTGGCAAATTTTTATTAATTTTAAAGATTGGACTGGGATAAATTATTAAGAGCTCAGCCTAAAAATGTTTTAATTGAAGTGTCATCAAATAAATTGGCCAATGGTTGGGTTTGTGTTTATGGCACAGTGAGCTTTTGAAATCAGGGTCTGTGATGAATCAGTGTATCATTCATCATTAAAATCCAGTAAGTACTTGGAATTTTTCAGTGAGAAAATAAAGAATAAAAAGTGGAGCTACTGTAGATGGGAAAAGAAAAAAAGAACACCACAATTTAAGGGAAAATCAAAAGTAAAGAATTTAGCAAAGTAGACTGTAAAACAAAGTAACTATAAAAAACAAAATGCTGGGAGGCCAAGGAGGGCGGATCACGAGGTGAAGAGTTTGAGACCAGACTGGCCAACACAGTGAAACCCCATCTCTACTAAAAATACAAAAAATTAGCTGAGCGTGGTGGCAGACACCTGTAATCCCAGCTACTCGGGAGGTGAGGCAGGAGAATTACTTGAACCCAGGAGGCGGAGGTTACAGTGAGCCGAGATTGTGCCATTGCACTCCAGCTCAGGCGACAGTGCAAGACTTAGTCACACACACACACACACCAAAATGCTAACATTAACCTAGCATTCCTCATGTTATTTATTCATGTTATTCCTCATGTATTTGCTGTACCCTCCCCTCTCCTAAGTAGGATAAAAATTGAACCTCTGAATTCACCAACTTCAATCTCTGAATTTTCTGTAGAATTTGTTGGATTATGGCTGGCACATTGCAATATTATGATATATTCTGACTATGGCGGTAAGAAATGCCATTCCATCTAAGCAAACAAACAAACAAATAAATACACAAAATTCTTCATTTGAAGAAGAGAAAATCTAATCCCCTTGCCAGCCTCCATCTCCCTCTCCACAACTCCACCTCACCAATTTTCATCCTTGACACGCTGACATCTATTTCAGACGTGCTCTAGGGTTTGGGACTGATTAGAGTGAACTGCCAACAGAGAAAGACAGGCGAGTGGTGACTAAAACCTTACTAAAGTATGAGCAGAACAGCTGGGAGCCCAAGTGATGTGAATTTACTGCAAATAAATGAGCTTGTAGAACTTTAGAATTTAGCTTAGGTTTTCATTCAATTGATCATATTCACCAAAGTGCATTTGTGAAACACCTAGTGGCAGGAAATGAAAAAAAAATTAACTGAATGCAATTTTTTTTTTTCCGAGACGGAGTTTTGCTGTGTCACCCAGGCTGGGGTGCGGTGGCATGATCTCAGCTCACTGCAACCTATGCCTCCTGGGTTCAAGCAATTCTCCTCCCTCAGCCTCTCAAGTAGCTGGGATTATAGGCGCCCATCACTATGCCTGGTTAATTTTTGTAGTTTTAGTAGAGGTGGATTTTCAATATTTTGGCCAGGCTGGTCTCAAACTCCTCACCTCAGGTGATCCGCTCGCCTCAGCCTCCCAAAGTGCTGGGGTTACAGGCATGAGCCACTGTGCCTGGCCCTGAATGTAACTTTAATCCAGTTCTTTTCTTATAACAGATTTCGATATGATATTAGTAACACCATTACCTTTTACATGCTTAAACCAAACATATGGGCTTTATCCTGGATTTCATCTTGTACCCTCGTCTTCACATAAATGTGTCATTAAGTAAGATGCACCTCTGAAATATTTCTTGAATCTAACTTTTTTATCATCATCTTCTGTCACCATTCTAGCAAATTATTATCATCTGTAGCATAAGTGACTATTGATCTCTTTGCTTCCATTTTTACCACTTTCTAGTCCAGTAAGTGACTTTTTTCTAATATAAGTTAGTACACTTTACTTCCCTGATCAAAGACCCTCGCTGGTTTTCATTTTGTCTTGAGTTTATTTTCAACCCTTTTATTATGCACCAGATGTTCATCATGAGACCATTCCCCACCTACATCTCTCTACAATCCAGCCTCATTCACTTCTTTTGTTTCTTCAAAACATCAATGCCCTTTCCTTCTTCCAGATAATTGAATTTGTGCTTCCTTCTTCCTGGTGTGCTCTTTTCTCCAGTACTTTGCATGCTGAGCTCATACTCTATGTATCAGTTTAAATGCCACATTTCCAGAAGAGCATCCCGATATTCCCATCTAAACTGGTTTCCCCTTACTCTTTATTATTTCATCACCTTGTTAGTTTCCTTCATAGAAACTACAGAATTATTAACAATCTAGTGTATTTTTTAAATTATTTATCATTGATATATTTCACCAAGCTGGTGGGGGCAATGACCTTTTCTGACTCACTTACTATATCCCTAGAACTTAGCAGAGTGCATCACAAGTAGATATTTCATATTTGTTGAATAAATTAATTAGCAGGTGAACAAGTAATAAAAATAAGAGACCATCAAGCTTCTGGAAAGGACACGGGAAGTAGGACTGAGACATGGAGAACTAAGAAGACAAATTCCTCCAATTCCACTATTTTGCCAAGGTCTCAAACAGGAGTGTGTATTGCCTTCGTCTGTTGAGCCAGTGTGTGGGGAAGTGAGAGAGCAATGGAGAGAACGCATATGACACATCCTACAGAGAAAAGCTCCAGATGCCCCTGGGACACCAGATGGCTGTTAAGCTTCCATTTGTTCTCTGTAAACTCTTAAGCTCTTACTCCATTCTCAGGTAAGTCAAGAAACATCTGAAGGAATATACATTTTTTTTTTTTGATCATAGCATCACTCCAGTAGCCAGCCTCCCAGCACTCTTTTTATGTGCAGCAAAAGCCCTTGACATTTTGTAGGAACGTCAAAAACCTGCTTAAGGGCATATTCAGAGTTAGAATTGAATCGTACTTAGGACTAGACCTCTACATGACAAGATACCTTATTATTCTCCTTCCTCCTCTTTACCTATTAAAAAACAGCATTCTAAATCCTTCTCCACAAACTAAAAAACTTAACTAACCCTTATTCCATATCAATAACAATTACTGTTACTGAGTGCTTACTATATGCAATATACTACTGTGATCATACGCCATGTATTAACTCATTTAATCTGCAAGACAATCCTGAGTCCAGCACCCATCATCGCCAGCTTACACATGAGAAAACTAACATTCATCTTTTAGATAAACTTGCCTAAAATCACACATCTTTTAAATAAACTTGCCTAAAATCACACACCTGGGAAATGACAAAAGTGGAATTTGAACACTGGTTGTTTGTAATTGCTTAATAGATGGTCTCACTACAGCATGATGAAAAGCAACTGTTCAGCCAACGGTAGAGCAGGCCATCTAAAATCCCATCTAGAATGTCTATGTAGTTTTTTCTTAACCAAGTTAAACTTCTCTCACTCCTTACAAAAAGTCATCTAGAATGAGTTATATTTCAAAAGCAAAAGAGAGAAATCTGTTTTATTAAATCCTTTCTATAGGCAGTAAAAATGGAAATCAGTTCCTCTCTCTATCAGCTCTGCATGTTCCCAAGTTATGTGGGAGAAGCCAGTGGGTAGCACCTGTGGGTACTGCTAGTGAGCTACAAACTTGGACATTTCCACAGCACTTTAATGGAAGCCAAGTTTAAGAGGTTAACACTTAAGGTACAAAATTATGTGAGTCTCTGAAGGGCTCCATAGAAATTAAAAAGTGCAATAGCTACCTGATTTGCTGAGCCCAGTATAAAGTGAAAATGATAGATTCTTTCTTCAAAAACTCATACAAATTTTACGACATCAATAGCAAAACAAAGAAGAGTCACTCTAAACATGTGACCTAGAATAACCATAAAATTGTTCTGACTTGTAGACAAGTCATGAAGAAATTGTCAAGTTAGCAAAACTTCTCCTTTGCTAAATTATCCTTTTGCTTCCTCAAGTCTCCAGCGTCCACCTTGCTAAACACCATGTAAGAAAGAATATTCTAGACAAAAGAGAGAGACATCAATTTCTTAACGTCTAGTTGATGATGGCATTACAAATATTTGATAAATGTATTTGAAATAAATATACTGATTTTTCAAAGGGTTTTAAATAATAGTGGAGAATAAATAAATATTCACACGGAATTTAGGCCTTTTTCAAATTATTCATCCTCTGCCCACCAATGGTGCTTATCAGCCCTCCCTGCTGCGACTGATTCCCTCGGAACAGTCCAGACGTACTGACCCAGTGAACCTTTTCTGCTGATGGGAAAGAATGACAGATTTTTTCAGGTGTGCCTGTGTTCACAAAAAAAGTTGAGATTTAATGACATTGGATATTTACTTAGTCATAATAAAGCCATGTATTTACCAGGGCTGTGTCAGTCTTCATAACGGGCTGGGATAGGGAGGCAGAAGGAAGGGGGATGGACACACAAAGCATTAGGCTAGCATTCCTCTTGTTATTTAAGATATAATATAAGGTCTGGATTTGCTATACCCTCTCCTCCCCTAAAAGTCTAAAGAGGAACTGGAACAGCACACAGCACTTTAACAACCCAAGGGCATTCTACAGAATTTACCCCACGAATTTTTTGGTAGCTAACGCCTGAAAATGTAATTACTGACAATGGGACTTTCAAAAACTATACTTGATTTTAAAAAACTGTTCTTATAACAGGAGGCCTTTTTAATGCCCCCTACTAACCGCATATGATGCCACATATCTTAACATATTCTGGGAGTGGTACATATTCTACATACTTCCAATACACAGAGAACCCACATCTATTAGTATTGATATTTACATATATTTACTTCCATTTTGAAAGAAGTTTGAGCTCAAACGTGAGTAGGAGAAGAGCACCAATAGGATAATAATTTTAAAAGTATTTATGAAGACTTCTAAAACCCTAGGTAATGTATTTTAAGAGAGGACAATTCAGATAATGAGTTCTTTTATAAATAGTGTAACTACTTTTCTTAATATTTTCATGCACAGAAAGCCAATGCAGTAGCCATAGTCAGATTTTGAGGATGGTTAAATAGGCCAATATGAGAGCAGGAAGTTATACACACTGATTAATGTGGAGATGTTGCCTTAGATATTAGGCCCAAATGGCTTATGAGCCTCTCTATCAGAGTGGGTCCCCAAATTGGGTTCCATCACTGTGACTAATCAGAGGCATGGGTAGGACTGACATGTCTGTGCCACAATGGCAAATAGAAGAAAGATTGTACAATATCTTAAATATCAAGATAAGAATCTCAATCTTTAAATTTTAAAACCAAGAACAAATAAAGAAGCAATTATATTCTAAGAAATATTTTTAAATATATAGGACTGTATTTCTGAGAAATTGTTTCTTTGTAGATGATCTAACAACCTTTATAACACAAATGCTCAAACACTTTACATTTGTGTTCTATATAACTGAGTTTATCAATTTTGATGCCCCAAGTGTCCTACATAGGGAGAGCCAAGAGACTACCTTTCTAAGGATCTCACTTCATTTCCAGAAAATGAAAGAGCATGTAGTGTGATCTGCCTAATAAGCATGAACAAAAGAAAGGAGACACTTGATCCCTTAATAATACTAGCATTGCCTTCATTTTCTTACGTAGCATCAATAAAAAAGATCATACAAATATTTTTTTAAATGAACCTCTCGTGGCTAATTGGCATTTTTATGAAATCAGAAAGCAGTGCTTGGCCCCAAAGGAAAAGAGTTCTTCTTAGTAATTACCATATCACCCAGAAACCTCTGCCTTCCTGGAATTGTCTATAAAAATTCCAAAGCTCTTGGCAATAACTTTCAGACATCACAATTTCTGCCAATAAAGAGTGATCATTTTCTGGTGTTAAGCATACTCTCACTTTGGTTGTTTGAGAGTCCAATATGAAAAGCCAAATTGCTATTGTTCAAGTACTGCTTGACATGAGAAGTGTAATTGGAGTGGAAATCACACAGGCCTACTTGATGCAATAAACCAGGTGACTACCTTGTTTGGGGAAAATGTTTACTATATTTCCAAGACTTTATTTACAGTAAGAAAAAATTCAAGTTAAAAATCATTTATGATTGAGAGCTCAACATTTCCATCACCCCATTTTATGACCCTTGGATAAGTAAATGTAGCCAAACATCATGCACAGCTTTCTTGGAAATTCACTTAGAGAATATGAAGGTGTGAAGACACTGAAAGGGTCAAAGACACTGTCAACTGACATATACCCATGGACATTAAGGAAAGCTCTATTCCTTAAATGGGGAAAAGTCTCTAACCACATATAACACCACATACCTTAACATAGCCTAAGGGCAGCAAATGTTTTATATACTTTTCAAGGAAGTACGTAGGAAATTAGGAAAAATCTATGAGTCACCCAATTAAAATCAATAGAGGGAATGTAGCATAAAAAGAAAGTAATCAAAAGACCCTGTGAGAAGCAGCTAGATGTTCTTTCTCATAAAAAGAGAAAAACTACCTCAAGCTACATCAACGTCAGTCTGGTTGGTAAGAAGTCAAAACGCCAAAAGCATTGGCAACAAAAGCCAAAATAGACAAATGGGACCTAATAAAACTCCACAGCTTTTGCACGGCAAAAGAAACAGTCATTAGAGTGAATCGACGACCAATAGAATGGGAAAGAATTTTTGCAGTCTACCCATCTGACAAAGGGCTAATATCCAGAATTTACAAAGAACTAAAATAGATCTACAAGAAAAAATCAAACAAGCCCATTCAAAAGTGGGCAAAGGATATGAACAGACAATTTACAAAAGAAGACATACGTGAGGCCAATAAACATATGAAAAAATGCTCATCATCACTGGTCATTAGAGAAATGCAAATCAAAACTACATTGAGATACCATCTTACACCAGTTAGAATGGCGATCATTAAAAAATCTAGAG